>JAODAL010000531.1:0-300743 GCA_025379985.1 Phyllomedusa bahiana | reverse complement strand
CCCCTTTTGTCTCCTTGCTCCCCCTCTCCCTATATCCTCATTTCTACCCAGAATCACCCAAACCATTTTCTAAAACCCCAACCAAAAAATCACTTCCACTTTTTAAAAAAGGGTTTTCCCCCCTTCCCCACACACAACAAAACCCCGCAAAATAAAACAGAAAAACCCGGGCAAAACAGCTGAACGAGCTTCCAAATTTCCCTAAAACGCTGTTTGGAAAAAAAAACCTTTTTCCACGAGGACCTTGCCTCATCAAAAAATCTTTATTAAAATTAAATCTGAAAATCACCAACCCAAAAACAGGATTCCTTAAACCCCCCTCATATCCCCCCTTTCCAAAAACCCCCCAAACAATTTTTTAACCCCTTTCAACGCTCTCCTCCACCCACCACACACCCTCTCCCATCTCTCTTCCAGCAATGCCCACCCCCATTTCCAAAATAAGGTCAATTTTCCAACTGACAAAGCTTCAACCCCCATCCCCTCTGCCTACCCAACCCTTTGCAGTTGTCCCCACAGCCACCCAAACTACCCTCTCTCACTTTTCCCCCCCCCAAACCCTTGCTTCCTCCCGTCACCCTTTACAACTCCCCGCTCTACGTCCAAATCCGACCCACTACTCAGCATAAAGGGACTTGGCTTCTCCTGGATCTCCCCCGTACCCACCCGATGAACTTTCCCAGCATCTCTCACTCCAAAAACACCCCTCCCCCCTGCCCCCTCTCCATTGGTTTTCCCCCGGGGGCTTTTCCCGGGGGCCCAAATAACCTTTTCAAACTACAACTCTTGGGTCGGGGGTCAACAAATTTACCCATCAAAATGGTTTTCAAAACCAACCTTTTTAATAAACCCCAAACCTACATCTCCGGCCCGATTTACTTCTCTACTCTCCGGGGGAATCCATGACTGCCCCTTCCCATCCACACCCTCCTTCATCTCCTCATGTCTCCTGAAACAAAACGTGGAAAAAAACGAATTCATAAACTTCCCACTGCCCCCACCAATCCTAAAACCTGATCTCTCAAATCACTGTAAAAGGCTACACTCTTTTCACCAGCCCCAAAAGGCCCGCTGTTTTTGGAATAACCTTTGACCAAACCTTTTCCTTCAAACCAACACCCAAAACCCCTTTGCCTCTCCCGCCGCCTCCACCCAAAAATACTCCGAAACCGCCCCCAATTATTAATTTCGAAAGCACAAAAATGTCTGTCCCCCCGCCCCCCAATCATCTCGGCCTAGTTTCTCTCCAAACCTCCCCCCTCCTTTACATCCCCTTAATCTCCAGATATCCCCCTCACCAATCCCGCTCCCACAGGACCTTTTTCCCCTGCTCTCCCCGTCTCAACCCTCACATAACCCTCCCAAGCCCTTCCTCCGTTGCTTCCCCCACACTATAAACTCCCCTGCCCCAACAAAATCAACTCTCCCCCCTCCCACAACCTAAAAAGCAACCTGAAAACCCATCCTTCAAATTGCCTAAAAACCAACAATCCCCCAAATTGCTACTATTTCCAAATCCCACAAACATTCTCTCCTTACCTTCTGTCTTTTTCCCCCCCTTTCCCTTGTAGATTGTAACCCTCACGGGGGGGAAAACCCCTCTCCTTCTGTCCCATTTTTTATTTAAATTAATTTGTCCCCTTTTGTAGTTTTTGACCTATTTTATTATGAACCTGAATGTAAAACGCCGGGAAAACCAAAGGGGAAACCCCTAAAAAAAATAATAATAATATTAATAAAAATTTAAAAAAAAATTATTACTATTTTTATAGGCAAAGGGGGCCGCATTACAAAAACTTATCCAATGATGCTATGGGGAAATGGGGGGGCGCTCAGGGGTAAAATTTTTTGGGGCACATTTCAAGGGTGTCCCTGCCCAGAAAAATAATGTCCCTTAGTTTTGGGGTGTACTTTTAATGGAAGGAAATTTACAGCTTTTTCTTCCCTTTTAAAGGGTAAAAAAATTTAAAACTCGAAAAATCTTCTCCAATTACTTTAAAGGGGATTCGAAGCTCGAGTTCGACTGGGAACTTTGAACCGAACTTTTTAAATTTGGAGGTTCGACTCGAACTAAAAACTTTTTGGGGGTTCAAATCATCACTATAAACGTTTTCCCCCCTTATTTCCCAATACAAGGCCCTTGACTCAATAATACTAAAAATTCCCCCCCCAAACCCAGGGACCCCACTGCTTTTTAAACCCAGCCCAGGACAATTTTGGGAAAAATTACCCTTCCTAGATGGCCCCTCTTCTTTCAGTTTAATTTATATGACCTTTTTTCCCCTCGGGAAACTGCCATATTAAAAAAAAACCATTCTTGCAGCCCGGGTAGGGGCGTTAGGATTCCTTACCCAAAAAGAGACAAGATCCCCCTTTGCCAAATTTGGGCATATATGTAAACTAAAATTTTGTGTTTAATATTTTGGCTTTGTCTTTTCCCGCATGAAACATTTTAAGCTTCAATGTATTTAAACCCAGTACAACCATAAACAAAAAAAACACATGGCCAAACTACAGATTATGTGACAAAGATTTTGGGGGACATGTCTGAAATTTGTTTTTGGACAAAGGGACTTTTCTTGCTGCCCCCAAAGGGAAAAAATCAGAGCACCCTTTTTTTTTTCAAAAACTCTATATGAAATAAAAAGGGGAAAACGCGTTTGGTTGCAAATGGGCAAAAAGAAAAGCCCTTAGCCCAAAGACATTTTTCAACATTTTCCCCCTTAGGGGATGTATTTTTGTTTTTGTCTTTTGAAAACAGTAAAGATTTTTGGTTTCATTTATTACCCATTAACAAGCCATGGCAATACAGACCACATAGCTAAATTTCATATAAATTTGACAAAAAATTTTGGGTTTATGGCCTTTTTTCCTTTGCCCTTTTGCACATTTAAAAAACATAGGGTTTTTAAATTTTTCACCCAGAAAAAAACAAAAAACACGTAACAAAACTGCAGAAACCCCATTTAAAACCCTTGTGAACTCTGAAAGCAGGGGGTTAAAAGGCCACAGGGCATAAACCCTACATTTAATTGGCATTTTTTTTGGGCCTTTTTTGAACACTTAAGGATTTTTTTTTTTTTTGTCTTTTTTTAACCAAAAACATAGAGTTTAGGGGGGAAAAACTCTTCATATTAAAAACTTCAGTTTTTTGCCAGGACAGAAAATCCTATTGCCTCCCTGTTGATTGCAAATGTTAGGGTACTTCAAAAAAAAAAATTTTTTGGGGGTTTTAAAAAAACCGCTGGGGGAATACACGGCAGAATACAAGGTATACCCCCCCCAATTTTTCTGCGGTTTTTTACTCCTAAAAAAAAAAAAAAATTGGGGGGTTTTTTGTTTTGTTGGAAATAAATAAGACCCATTTAAAAATTGTAAAAAACCTTTACCCCTGAAAATTTTTTTGCTTAGAATTCAGGTGGAAAACATGGTAATGAATAATGTCACAGTTATTTTTTCCCCAAATACAGATTTCAAATCTGCAGTGGTAAAATTATGTGCACAGTGTGGATTATAGTACATGTTCCCATTGAAAGCAATGGGACATTTATTACACAGTGTTCATGGATATTTTTGTCAGGGAAAAAAAGGGGCCTCAAAAAAATTGCATGAAAATCATACGTGAAATGAAAACCCCCTAACAATTTTTTTCTGAAAAATTAAATTTCCCTTTTCACCACCATCCCTTAGATAAAAACAATATGTCTTTTTGTGTCACCTTTCACTTTTACTTAGCACATGGCACTCGCAATAAAAGTTAATCTTTTCACAACGTCAAAAAAAGGGTTCAAAACATTGGAAACTTTGTTGAGGAATTAACTATTTCCGATCGTCCCCAAGGGAAATGTAAGCATACTGTAAACGCAAACTAAAAAAAAAAAAGGGGGGTCATGAAACGGGGAATTTTTCTTCTAATTGAAAACCCGATTCCCTTTTAATGGGGCCAAAATCTGGCAACTGAGTCCTCAGGGCAGTCATATCTCCCAATTCCCCAAAAGGGGGATTGAAAACCTAAGCGACCCTAAAAAACTATCAATTGGCGCGTGGGGTTTTACAATGACATGTCTACTTTAAAACCTTTCTAAATTAAATAAACGCTTTATGGGCCCCCCATGGCCTTTTAAAACCCGGGGCCCGCCGCGACCCAGTAGTAGTGAACAGGGCACCCGCACGTGAAGTGACCTTTATCCCCGCCACTGCCTCCCTCACTACACAGCCTAATCACTCCCGCATAGGCTTTTGCGGGCGAGGGAAACCCCAGGACAGACCTCCCGGGAGCTGCCTTCGTGATGACGCCCTTGGGCCCCCCCCATTTAGCAGAAGAGGAAGGGAAAATTGGGGGGGAAGGAGGGGAGGGAAAATTTTTATTTTTTTTGCCGTTTTTTATACCTGCCCCAACTGAGGGGACCTATAATTACCTGCCAAAATGAGTGGACTTTTATAAACCTGCCTAACTGAGCGGGGGGCCTGAAAATTCACAGCCTAACCCGAGGGGGCCCATATTACCTAAAATGGGGGGAAACCTAAAATATACCTACATAACTAGGGGGCCTATAAAATTCCCCGGCAAACTGGTGTGGCCCAATAAATACACCGCCTAACCCGAGGGGGGCCAAAAAATACCTACTAACTGAGGGGACCTATAATACCCACCAAACGAGGGGGGCCAATATAAACCCCCCCTAAAATTTATTGGGGCCATATATACACCTGCCCAACTGAGACCTAAAATAACTTGGGCCCAAAAGAGGGGGCCCCCGCAAATCTCCTAAATTAATCCCTACACAAGCCTAACTGCACCTAACAAGTAGTAAATGTAGGATAATTAGAGTATATAAAGGACTTACAGCAGTATTAGGAAACACTAGAAGTGATAAAGATATCACTAGGGCGCAATACAGATGTGCGCCACAAAAACCCCCCCATATCTTTCGGCCCCAAACTCAAGACTCCTTTATTTTTGGGCAAAGAAAAATATTTTTAAAAATCAAAAAAATCACAATTCAAAATACCTATAACACTGCCCAAAGATATGGATAAATCCACACAAAATATGAAAAAACAAACAATTACATTGTAAAACAATACATTCGGGAAATTGCCTTTGGGGAAAATCAGAAAGGGAAACCCAACCCCCCAAAACTGTTTTCCCTTTTGGGGGTAATTTCCCAAAAAAATTTTCCCCACAGAGTTGATGTAACTCCAAGTGAAGGGGAAAAATCAAAATATGCCGGGGGGTTTGTTCCCCCACCTTTTACACAAATGGGACAGGGTAATTTTTAAACCCCCAAAACCCCCCTAAAACAGGAAAAGAAATGCCTCCTATAACAGTGCTAAATAATCATAATACAACATTCCCGTAATTAAAAGGGAACCCCCCTTTTCAAACTTTCTTTCACACGCTCAGGGTTTTTTCCCCGAATCCCCCAAATGCCAATTTTCCCCAAAAACAAATATGGGGTTTTCATTTCGCGGGGAAGAACAGAGCTACGCCGGGGCCCCCCCTATAGAATTTACTCGGCCCGCAAATTCCCCCGATGGCGGGGTTTCCCCGCTCTTATGTTTGTCCCTTTCATGTAGAGTACATTAAAAAGGGTTTTAAAACCCATAACCATTTTAAAAATTAATTTTAAAAAGGGAAATTTAAATTTTTTTTGGTTTGTAAAGGGCGGGAACCAACCCCGTTTCAAGGGGCAAAAGCCTGACTTTGGGGGGGTTTTTTTTATTTTTAATAGGGAAAGCTCCCTAGGGGACGGGAAGGTTAGCTGGATACTATTTTATGAAAAAACCCTGTCCCACCCGGCACAGAAAACCCAGGATTTCGAAAGGTACCCCCAAATCACCTACAAAACGGAGAGAGATCTGTTTTCCACACCATGAAACCCGAAAAACCCACAAAACCCAGTAGACTGCCACAATTCCTTGTTAAGAAATAAGCTTGGTCTGTTACAGGATTTTTTTTCTGCGAACCTGCCCGGTAGCATACTTTTGAGCCAAGAACTGACATGGGACGAACAAAAAAAACAGCCAATCAATTTATTGTTTAATGCCTCAAGGGCATTCTGAACAAACAATCATAAAAGGGGATACAGCTAACATTATGGTAGAGGGGCAAATACTATGGTTTGAATACAAAAAAATTTAAAGAGCAAAAAGTTCAAGGACCGGGGGTTTTATTGGTGCAGGGCACAGGGAATTGAGTGGGGCCAAAAAGGTCCTGTCGGGATTTTTGGGGATACAATTGCAACGAGTAAAGGGCTATTAGAACCTCATTTGCCCTCACACCCCTCTCATGCCTCTGGATGGTCAAAACATTTCCCCCCTGGGCCCAAGTTTTTTTAACTTCTAAATGATATGGACATGTCTTGAACCGGAAAAAAAGCAGAAAAAAAAAAAACCCAAAAAAAAAAAAAACCATCAAGGGCCCAATGGGCCAAACTAGGTTTGGGGGTATAAAACGGGGGGTCACTGCCTTTCCGGTAAAATTTTCCCCTGTTTTTCTTACCCTTGGTTACAAAAAAGAGAGGACAGCATGTGTAGGGCCGGCTTTTCATTTTTCAAATATGAAATCAGGGTGTGCCTATTAAATATGATTATGACATAAAATGGGCACCAAATTATGGTGACTAAAGACATTAGTTAGGCAAAAGAGGGCCAGTTCTAAATAACTTTTTAAAACAGTGTAGAAGCACCAAAAGTATGGACCGTTCTACTGGGGTCATAAAATTTTGGGGCTTTCTAGTTCCACTATGAAACTTGGCCCCGGTAACCACTTTTAACTTGGGCTACCCGTTCCAGCAGTAAAGCACCTAGTTTTGCCGTCCACCAGTCATAAATTTGTATAATCATAAGGTTGTGATGCGATACGCCCCCAGAACGCCCCCACGGCATTACAAAGTGCTGTGGGTGCTGCTAAATGCACCTACTTTTGGAGTGCGCCTGCTCATACATCTAAAGAACAGGACTGCGCCAATGTTGGGGCTGAAAGGACATCAGAATACTGGCACAGCCCCATACATACATGTCGCCCTAAGTGTCTACAGAATCTTATTAGAATCTTATTCTATATCTTGTTCCAAACTGGATGACCTGATAAGGTGCAGTGATGATGACCAGGACTCCACAGAATCTACCTGAGATGTGAAATTGCGCACACAATGATGTTTGAAGTTAACAGGTCACTTCCTCAGTAACATTTGTCATGCAGTGGGGGAAAAGTCCTAAATCCTGAATCCTGCATCCTGGTCCAGGTGACATAACTGGAGGTGAACTGTGGTAAAATACAAGAACTGAGGGGGTGAATTTAGTCATCAAAACCCCACGGGGATTCAAACGTTTTTATTTGGTGCTGAATGATGTGAATTTAGTTCTTATCCGCATCGGAATTTTTAGCATCCAATCTGATGACACCCAACCCCCAATTGTTTGCAAAGGAAAATCAGCGCCTCATTTAGACAATTTTATTTTCCCCATTGAAAAAAAAAATATTCAATTCTTAAGGCAGCGACCTGAATTGGCCAAAAACGCAAAAATAAAAAAATTTTCCCCCAAATTTAAATTAAAATTCACTTCTAACATTTGAATCGGTGTTGAAATTTTTAGCATTAAAAAAAAGTCATGTAACATACCTTAAAATTCTTGTTTTTAATTAAAAAAGGGTCATTTTTGCCAAAAATTGGGGCAGCATTGCTGGTTCAGCTGCCTTTCCCTTTGCCCCTGAAGGGCCCTGACAGTTAAAATGAATGAAAAAATATTTAAAAGAGCTTTTGGACAAGTAGATATGTGTATATAAGTGCATTTTAAAAGGCCAGGAAAAAAAAAAAAAAAAAAAAGGGTCTGAATGAAAATCAAAACAGAAAAAACTTACAAAAAAGGTGGTTATTTATTGTCCCAACAGCAACGTTTCAGCCTTTCTCAAGCAACACTTTTATTTATGTGTATACTAGTAGCAGCCACTTATTCACTTATTGCACCCGCGGGTAGGTTGCCACGGGGAGACCCTTTCCTTTGCCCCCTAGTTTTACCATTGCCAAAAAGGGTGCAGTCTTACTTTTCCTTTTTTTCTTAAACCCTTTATTTTTTATTTTTTAAAAAACCCAGAAACATTAATGTCAACATTTAGTAAATAATTGAAGTAATAGTCCTGTACACAGCCAATAACACATCCAACGGAATTTTATCCCTTTTTTTAAAACCCAAAATTGGGTTTTTTTCCCTTTTGTATGTAAAAGGAGGGGTGGCGGACAAGCGGCAGGCACCATCGGGGGTGCAACATTTCAAGGGCTACACGCCCTCTTTCTCAATTGATACACTGTCCCTTAATTCGGGAACATGATTTCTACGCTTTTGTCAATAAAAAAATTTTAAAAAATTGCAGTCTAAAGCCAACGGCTTTAAAATCAAAGGGACCAGTTTTGGCGCGGATTTACACAAAAAAGCCGCGGTGGGAATTTCGTATTTGCTGGGGCCGTGTCATTGAATGCAGGGGAAACCCCCAAAGGGCAACCTGCAAAAGTTTGGCAGGTTTGAAAAATCTGTGGGAATTGGGGGAAATTTGGAAAAACGCCCGGAAAACAAAACACAGCATGAGTACGGGTCAAAATTTTCCGCCAAAAAATTTGGGTGAAATCCCCGTGCTGTGTGGTTATCCTAAAAATTGTTTAAATTTTCTTATTTTTAGGGATCAGAAATTTGAAAATTCTTTTAATGAACAGAGGTTTTAAAATCTTTTATCACTGAAAATTAAAATCCTGTTAAAAAAAAATTTTTTTACTAAATATCAAAAAATTTATAAAAATCTAGACCCCCTATAAATTCCCAATTAACCCTAAATGATAAAGCATTGTTTTCTACCTTTCGTGGAGTAATCCCCCCGATAAAGGACGGCTCGTTTTTTATGACAGTAATATCACTTATAGTTTAAACAATTAAAAATCCCAGCTACCCCCGAGGGGTTTTTCCCCGTAAAATTTTTAAGGGTTAAATCAGGGGATTAAAAAAAAATCTCGTGGGGAAAAAAGAGTAGCAAATAAAAAGCTATAAACCCGGGTCTTAAATTTACAAAAAAACCCCCTTTTAAAAATTTAAATTTGGGAGACTGAAAATTTAGTTTTGATGCTGTCAGGTAAAAGGGAATGATACTCCCGCAGCCCCTTTTGGGTATGCGGGCCCACCAGGATAAGAGGGATACAGAGAAATCGTCTCTGTTTTCCCTTAAATCCCTCCAATGGCCCTCAAAGGGTAAAACAAATTTAAAGCCCTAACATTTTCAAATTTGGGTATATTTTACTTTATACCTTTTGGGGGGTTTTCCCTTTAAAAGGTTTGGTTTTCCCCGGGCGTTCCGGAAAATTTAAAACTGGCATGTCCGGAAGAAAAAAAGCACTCTTTTTAGGGTTAGTGCCGGGGAAAATGAAAATGCGCATGTCTGAGACCCGCCCCCGGCCCATGCGGCGGCCGGGGTTTTCTAAAAACTTCATTTGGGGCTTGTCGGAAAAGATAGATCATTTCACTTCCGGGTACGACGCGGGATTCGTAAAATGTACATGTTTAAAGCACGTTTCCAAACCTCTGCGTGGAGCTCAAAATTTTTTCCCTGCCCAAAATTTAAACCCCCAAAACGGCGGGCCGATAACCCAGGGCGAGTGCCCCTTTTCCCCGGAGGGCCCCCCCCTTTTTCTCTCCATGAAATTTGATGGCAAAGTTGAAACGGGACGTTGCCTTATTTCAAAAAATTTACCAGATCCAATTTTCATAAACCGCCCTGTATGGTTAATAAGGGTTTTTCCCGGGCCAAAAATTTAAGGGTAAAAACGTTCCTGTTTTTCAGCTGATTTTGAATTATAGCGGGAGGAAATAAATTAAAATTAAAATGAAAAAATTATAAAAATGGTGCTGAAAATTTATCCTTTGGTCAAAATTGCTGAAAAAGGTAAAAGTGGTCCTTATGGAGGTGGAACAAGACAGAGCAGAGTAAAAACGGGCCCCAAAAAGCAGAGTTTTATTCAAAAAAAAAAACCCAAAATTTTGAAAAGTCTCTTAAGGCCCTTTGGATGAACTGAATCCATACGGTAAAACCCTTTGGGTTCTTTGTTTAGAATTCATCTTTTCCCTTTCCCCCTCCTTTTGGGGGAGGGGTTTCACGCCCTTAAAAATGAGAAAAGCAAAAGATTCCTTTCCCCTTTGTGTTCCCAAATGTGGGTAGGGGGGCGTGTTCTCCTATTTTCGTATACCCCCCAGTTGTTTCCACCCTTTTTTAAAATTATTTTTGGGTTTTTCCTTTTTAGTTATGGGGCAGGGGTTTAAAACATGTAAATTCCCCTTTCTGCCCTTTACATTTGGGCAAAATAAAATTTGAAAAATTGTTTTCCCATTAGAGGCATTTTGTGAAGGTTTTGTAGTTGTAATATATTTGGGCGGCCCTACCATCTCCCCCACTTTTTAAAAATCCCCAATTTCGGTCTCCTTTCCCAGCCAGTGCCTTGAGAGGGGTTGTTTTTATAATGATAGGGACAGGTTCTTCCTTGATAAAATCTACCCTGTTTGGGTTAAGGGGGTTTGGGAAGGAAGAAAATTTTTTAGACCCTACCAACATAAAAATTCCCCAGTTTTTTTTAAAGGAAAAATTCCCACACTTCTAAATTTTGTCGTCAAAATTTGAAAATATACGTGCCTTTTTTGTTTGTCTTTATTTTTTGGGTTTTCCCTTTTGTAGCAAAGTTGTTTTTTCGGTTTTTGTGCATCCCCAAAAAAGTGATTAAAGGGAAATTTTTGGGGATACCCTCGATTAAAAAAACCCTCTTTTTAAAATCCCTGACTGTCTCCTAAAGCCCTCATTCTAAAAGAAATTCCTTTTTAACTCTCAAAAATTTGACCTTCGGGTATTCCCCCTTACATGGCAATGGAGGGTAAACTTCCGTGTAAAGGTGTTAGTTGCTGTAGGTTTCCTATTATTTCTGTATGGAAAATTTCCATTTGGGAATTTTAAATTTTATAAGGCCCATCCAAGGGAAGGGAAAAACTTTTTTCCTGATTTCAAATGTAAAATTTCCCTTTCCAATTTTATTTTTTTTTTAAGTTGTGTAACAAACCCCCAAAGTGACCCCTTTTTCCCTTCCCCAATTTAGGATGATGATGTCATCAATGTACCTCCCCAGAATAAAAGGGGGGGGCCTTTTGGATCTTCCCCGGGTTTGAAAATCCAAGGGGGCCCCTCCCCACCCCCCCAAAGGAAAACAGTTTGCATTTTGCGGACGCAAGGGCTCCCCATTGCGGTGCCCTGAGCGGGGTGGAAGGTCTTGTTGCAAAAGCCCAAAAAAAATTTATGTTTTTTAGCAAAAGTAAAAGAAAATTTGGGGGGGACAAAAGCTTGTGAGCCTGGAATTTATATTTCCTTGTGGGCCCTAAAATATTTCCCTGCCGGTTCCCGTTTTATGTGGGATATTACTATATAAGCTTTTACGTTATAGGGGCCCAATAGTACTTCTTTGCTAACTTTTAACCCCGTCCAATCAAAGGAAAAGATTAAAGAATTGTTTTTGTAAGATGGCAGGTGGTTACAAAACCCTTCCCAAGTGTTTTTTTTTTGACCCCAAATTTTGCGTTTTTTGGACCCCTACCCAGGGACTGGGGGTCTCCCTTTTATGGGGTAAAACCCCTTATGGATTTTTAGGAATGATTTAAATGTGGGGGTACGGGGGGGAATTTTAGGGGATCATGAATTTAAATTCGTTTTGGGGATATCGGCCTGTCTTTTAAGCCCTAAAAGGGATCCTTTCTTTTTTCCCATAAAAAAGGGGTTGTTGTTGGATCTGAAGTTAAAATTAAAATCCCTTTTGCCCTTGAGAAGATGGGTTACCCCATTTGTTTTACTTTCATATTTTAAAAAATTAAACTATATTTCCCCCCTTATCGGGGGTTTGTGATTATGACTTTTTCCCTTTCCAGTGCTGACAATGCTTCAAATTCCCATCTTTACTGAGTTTATTAGGGAAAGGGTTTAACCCTCTGTTCACCCAGTTTCCGGGGGTTTCTTTTGGGGAAAATTTTGAAAAAATTTAAAATCAATTTCACGTGTTTTAAACGGGTTTCGGGGGCTTTTCCCTTTGTGGTTTCAATTTAGTTTGTCCCTTCTCATTTTTTCCTCCCCCAAAGGGGGGAACCAAAGTACGTATACCCCTCAAAACCCTGTGTGTAATCCCAATTGTTTGGCTTTCAATATCATCTTTGTTTTTAAAAAAATTTATCCCACTTGAGCTTACGCCCCAAATAGATGTAAAATCTTTAGCCCTGAAAAATCCAAATTTGGGTGGTGGGCACAAAAGTCAGGCCCCTCTTTTTGGGTTTCTGTAGTTTTTTTTTTCTCAATTGCCTATTGGGGGTTTAAATTTAATTGATGTGATCTGATTTTCATTGTTTTGGGGCGGGGTGTCTCAGGCCGGCCGGGGGGGCCCTCCCCAAACCCTCAAAAAAAGGGGGGGGGGTTTTTTTTGAAGGGTTGCCAAAAGGTTGGGGAGGCTTTAAAAATTTTCCAAATGTATCCCTTCCTCCTGATTTCTGTCGTGGGCCCCATTTTTTTTGTTCTAGCCTTTTATTTTCCCTTTAGTTCTTGTAGTTGTTTGTGAATTGGTATTAAAGATTGGGGGTCAGATGCAAAAATTCCCCTGGGGGTAAAAGGGTTTGGGTTTTAAAAAAATTTAAATGCCCCCCCCTTTTAAATTCTTAAAGGGTTTCTTTTAGATATTTTTTGGGTTTTCCCCGCCCCTTCAGTCCTGTTTTTGATATTTTTTATAAAATTTTGTGGGGGCTTTTGTTCTTCCTAGAAAAGTGGGGTTTCCCCCCTCAAATTTTTGTGTTTTTTCTTTTAAATTTTATTTGGGTGGTGGAAGTACTTTTTTTGTTTTTTTATTTTCCCTTTATAGGTTTTTCATAAGTCGTGAGTATCTATGATTTTTTTTTCCCATTTCCCCCAAACGGGATTCGGAATGTGATTAATGGCGGGTTGTTTTGGTTTTAAAGCCCAAATTAGGTATAAAAACGTGATTCAATATAAGGGTTAATGTTTGTGTTCCCACCAAGAATTTAATATTGGTCGGAAAGCTATATATTGTTTTTTTGTTTTCCCACTTTTAAAATCTGAAGGATCACTCTGTTTGGGGCCCTTACTAACGTTAAAAACCCGTCTTCCCTCAGTTCGAATTTTCTTTTACCCAAGGGGGCCATTAAAAAACCCGGGCCATAATTTTAAAAATTTTCTAAAAATTTTATATGAAACGAAGGTTTTTAAATCATTTTATCAATGCAAATTATAACCCCTGTTTAAAAACCCATAACTTTTATTTAAACTTCAAAAAAATTAACAATTTTGGACCCCTAAAAATTTTTACACATTACCAAAATTTTGATAAGCATATGTGTACAAATCGTCAGGGGTTTAAATTTCGCCCCGAAAAAGGGAAAGGGGGCTCCGCTTTTTAAACAGATAATATCCCTATATGTTTTATAAACCCCCTTAATCCCAGCTACCCCCGACGCGTTTCCCGTCCAAAATTTTTGGGTTCTAGGGGGGGTTCAAAAAACTCTGGTGTGGAAAAAGAGTACGCTATATACAACGCATATACAAAAACCCGTCTTGAATACAAAATACCTCCCAATTAAAAACAATTTGGGGACTGATACTTAGCTTTGTTTTGTCAGGGGATTTAAAATGATACTCCCGAGTCCCTTTTGGTATGTGGCAACCCGATAAGAGGGATAAGAGAAAATGTCTCTGCTTCCCTTAAATGCTCAATGGCCCCCCAAAAAGTTTTAAAAATTAAGCCCCCTTAAAAATTTTTGAATTGGTATATTCTACTTTATAAATTGCCGGGTTCCTTAAAAGGTTGGTTTAAACCCGGGGTTTCCCGGGTTTTTAGATGCGGATGTCGGAAAAGGGGGGTTAAAAACCTTTTAAGGAAAACCCGGCCCCAAAAGGTATAAAGTAGGGAAAATTACCAAATTCCCAAAATGTTAGGGGGTTATTTGTTATTTCATTTTTAGGGGCATTGGGGGCATTTAAAGGGAAGCAGGGGACATTTGCTTGTATCCCTTTTTCCTGGGTGCCAGGCATTCCCCAAAAGGGGGCTGCGGGGGGTATCATTCTTTTTGACAGATTTGCTAAAGTATTTTTTTCCCCATTGAATTTTCCCAATTGGTATATTCTTTTATACAAATTCCCGGGGTTTCCCTTTAAAAAGGGTTTGGGTTTTCCCCGGGGTTCCCGGGTATTAGACTGCGTGTCCGGAAAGCCGGGTTAAACCCAATTTTAAGGAACCCGGCAATAGGGTTTTAAAAATTTGAATATACCAATTCGAAAATGTTGGGGCTTTTTTTTTATAATTTGAGGGGCCATTGGGGGCTTTTTTGGGAAGCCCGAGACGATTTTCTCTGTATTCCCCCTTTAAAACCCTTTTGGGTGCCCGCATACCCAAAGGGCTGCGGGGAGTATCATTTTTTATACCCGACAGCAAACTAAGCCCAAATATTTGGGCTCCCCATTGAATTTAAATTTGGAGGTATTTGTATTCAAGGGGCAGGTGTATATGGTTTGTATATGCTAATCTTTTTCCCAAACGAGAGTTTTTTGAATCCCCGATGAACCCTTAAAAAAAAGTAAGGGGGGAAAAAGCGGGGGGATAGCCCGGGTTTTAAAGGGGGTTTTACAGTTATAGTGATTTTATCGTATAAAAGCGGAGCCGTCCTTTTTTCGGGGCGATTTCTCCACTGACGGATAGTACACCCCCTTTCTGTATCATTTGGTATGTGTTTTGGGAATTATGGGGTTAGATTTATTTAATTTTTGATAGTTTAGTAAAAGGGTTTTGGGTTTTTAAAGTGGATTTTTAATTTTCGTTGGGTTTAATTTATAGGGGGTAAATTTATTATTTTAAATTTGTAACACTAAAGTATTTTTGGGGTGTGAAAGAAATTAGTTTTTTGATATACCCTTTTGTTTCATTGGATTGTTATTGGCTTAATTTATGTTTAAATTTGGGGAAAAACATAAAAAAACAAATTATACGTGGGTGACTGTGTGATGGGTTTCTTTAGCAGGCCCCTGTTCAGAGCTGATACATTGTGTTTTGGGAAAAATTTAAAAACCGCCTTTTTTAAATGCCTGTTTTTTGTGTTTTTAAGGGGGTTTTTATTTTTTATTTTTTCAAAAGAGATGAATGAAGGGGGGCTATGGAAACTGATTATTGCTCCTATTGTTGGAGCGTGGATTATGACATGGTGTTTCTTATAGTTTGATGAGTAGCAGGAATCGTTTCAAACGGGAAAGGTTGCTGTCCCTATTATTGGGAAGGATTTGACATGGATTTTCATACTCTATTAAATTTGGGGGGGGCAAGAAATTTATGATATGGAGAAGGGTTTTTGTTTAAGGGGTTTTTTTGAATGGTTTTTTAAAAATTTTGGTGAGGGGTAGGAATCGATACACATTGAGACTGATTGCTGTCCCTATTATTGGAGCGTGGATTATGACATGGGTTTTCATATATTATAATTTGGTGAGGGGCAGGGTTTTATGACCCTGGAGATGGTCACATTCTATTATGGAGGTGAATTTGAATTGGGTTTTTTATAAATTTGAAAAGTAGCAGGAATCGATACTTAAAGGAAAAAAGGTTGGTTTCCCTTTTTTTGGAGTAGAGAACAAGAAGTCCGATGGATGGCGGAAAAGATCCAGCAGTTGGGTAAAAAAAATAAAGTTTTTTTTTGTATCAAAACCTTTTAAAAAAAACCCCGACAGACAGAGGTCAACTCGTTTTTGGGGGAAGCACCCCTTTAAACATGACTTAAAAAAACCCGGCACAATAAAAATATTTAAAAAAAATCAAAAACCAAAAGGGCGTTTCAAGGGAAACATTCATGTGACATGATGCAAATAACATAGTTTTTTTTGAAAAATATTTTAAAGGGAAAACAGGCAAAACATGTTGACAAAAAATCTCCTTTGGCCCAAAAAAAAAAAAAATGAAGATAAATGTGTGAATAGAGTTTTTACAATTTTTTCTTTATTTTTTTTTTTTTTTTTTTTTGCAAGGAGACTTTTGTATACATGTTTTCCTGGTCTTTTTAAAAATGTTTAAAAACAATGTTTTTTGGGATTTAAGTTTACAAGATTTGGGTTCCCGAAACGTCATTGGTTTTGCTTTTTTTTTTAAATTTTGTTTATTGAGGGGTTTTTTTTAAAATCCAAAGATTAAAGGGTTTCTTTCCTTTAAAGCGTTTAACCCTTTAATGTAGTGTCTTGGGTTTTAATTTAAATTTTATACAATAAAGAAAAATAATTTTATTTTTCTTATTTTGGGGTGGATCTTTTCCCCCATCCAAAGGGACCTTTTTTGTCTTAGGGTTTACCGGTGGTTTCCCCCCCAAACCCGGACCCCTGCCCCCTGTGGGTGTCCAAATTTAATTTTCATTCAGGTGGCTGGACTTTGTGTGTCTTGGGACTATTTCTGGAGTGGGGGAAATTTGACGAGTTTTCTTTAGTTTTGGTGAGGGCAGGAACCAAACATTGGGGGATGGTCACCGGGGGGTAGTACAGGGGGGGCAGCGGAGCAGTCGTATGGGCCAGCCCTGAGGGGGCCCAAAAGCCCATTCCCAAAAAAAAGATACCCCCAAAATTTTAAATTTCTGGTAACTGGGGGGCCCCCCTTTTACTTTTCGCCCAAGGGCCCAAAGTTGAAGTTACGCCCCCTTTCTGGTCACGGGCCCCATTAAGGGAAAGAATTATTACATAGGGTTTTTTATTCGTAATTTGGGAAGGGGAGGAATTGTGCATATGGAGACTGGTCATTGTTTAAGCGTGGATTATGACATGGTTTTCTTATAATTTGGTGAGGGGAAGGAATCGATACACATAGAGACTGATTGCTGTCCCATTTATTGAAATGGGTTTTTGAAAGGGTTTTCATTTTAAATTTTGGGGAGGGGAGGAATTTAGCCAAAGGGGGATGGGCCTGTCTCTATTTTTTTGGGGGGGTAAAAGACAGGTTTTTTTATAGTTTTTGAGTAGCGGGGTCGAACATTGGAAATGGGTTTGGGGTCCCCCATTTTGGGGTGTGGACTATGACAGATTTTTCTTATAGTTTGGTGAGGGGCAGGAATCGCTACACATGGAGACTGGTCACTGTCCCTATTATAGAAAATGAATTTTAAAATAGGTTTTTATTTAAATTTGGGGAAGGGCAGGGAAATTTATGCTAGGAGCGGTCATTGTTGAAGCGTGGATTATGACATGGTTTTCTTATAGTTTGATGAGTAGCAGGAATCGCTACACATGGAGACTGATCACTGTCCCTATTATAGGAACATGAATTATTACATAGGTTTCTTATTCTATAATTTGGGGAAGGGCAGGAATTGATGCATATGGAGACTGGTCATTGTTGAAGCGTGGATTATGACATGGTTTTCTTATAATTTGGTGAGGGGAAGGAATCGATACACATGGAGACTGATTGCTGTCCCATTTATTGAAGTGTGGATTATGACATGGGTTTTCATTTAATTTGGTGAGGGGCAGGAATTGATGCACATGGAGACTGATTGCTGTCCCTATTATTGGAGCGTGGATTATGACATGGGTTTTCATATCTTATAATTTGGTGAGGGGCAGGAATTGATGCACATGGAGACTGGTCACTGTCTCTATTACTGGAGCGTGGATTATGACATGGTTTTCTTATAGTTTGGTGAGGGACAGGAATTGATACATCCATAGATTTGATTATTATAAGCGTTTTAGTCTGATGTATCTAGACAGTATGCCATGATTAAGGCACTGACAAAGCACAGCTCTTCTGAAGCCAGATTGCTGCCTGGTATAACATTTACAATCACATCCGGCCAGTGTCTTGGTCCCATTATAATCATGCATTAGAGACTGAACAGTACAACAATGAAATATCTGAATCAGGATCAGGAGCCAGTATGTTTCCAATGAAGACCTCCTGCCCTGCATAGAACAGCAAGCCATCTAGAGAATAACTGCAACTTCATCTTTAAAGTCTACAGAGATTAGATGTATTTATTTAGCAATAAATCACCCTGAGGATTTCCTGTCTTCCCTTCAATCCTGTAAGCAGGAGATCCTCAGCTGGCACAGGAGTGGAAGAAGGTGACAGAGGAGTTTTCTATTCCAGCTCTAGTGACTGTACCAGGAGGAGGAACAGAGGAGGGGAGGTTCTGCTGATGTCACCAAGGAGAGGGGGGTTTGGAGGAGAGACCAGCACAGTGATCCTTTCGGTGAGTCCTATGTAGTATTTGTGTGTCACGCTGCCAGCTGTCCTGCAGCAAGCACAGTGTAATAAGAGGAGGTGCTGCTGTGATCCCTGGGGAGGGTCCATGCATCTGAAAGAGATGAACGAGGAAAACAGTAAGCGAGAAAGAGTTACATAGACAAGGAGAGTTTCTTCCCAGAGACAGAGTTGTGCTCAGCAGAGATCTCTGCTGCTGCTTCTGCTGCTGCCCTGAGCAGAGTCGTCTATTTCAGCACCACAAAGGGAGGGACAGTTCCCAGGACTACGTGCGAGGATCTGCTCTCCCATTACACCGTCCAAGCACCTGAATCCAAGCTGCACACCTCCTCATATTCCCACACACCTTCTCCAGGGGACCCTGCAGCACAATGTACCAGGGACATATACAGGTAAGATAAGATCATTTGTCTCTTTCAGTGTATATACCCCTACTGCAACAAGTGCATAAACTCATTACAGGCAGTGATGGATTATTCCTCAGACACAACTTCTAAAAATAAAGTTAGATGATGGAGGATCTGAAGTGCT
Organism: Phyllomedusa bahiana; assembly: GCA_025379985.1. Classification (NCBI taxonomy): domain Eukaryota; kingdom Metazoa; phylum Chordata; class Amphibia; order Anura; family Hylidae; genus Phyllomedusa; species Phyllomedusa bahiana. Next base: position 281,910 of record JAODAL010000531.1, on the reverse strand, counting down.
TGTTCTTGCAACTATGGCTAGTGTGACTCATTTTCTAGCTTGTCATTTAATGCATAGTGTATGTCAATTGAAGGACAAATGATATGCTGGTACCCATTACGCTCAACTGATACTTTAGCCACATATACCATTGTGTAGTGGTGGAAATAAAGCAAGCTACACTGCTGCTGAGCCAGTACATGTAACATCATCATAAAGTAGTTTGGCCCAGACTAATGTAACTCTTGTCTAATGTCTGCCATCCATACATTATTTAAAAAGCGCTTCTGCTTTCAATAAAAGATTTAAGTGAGATTATTGATTTTTTTTTTCCTCTGGAAAATGAGACTGTCTTTTTCTTTTAAATGTGAATCCTGGTATAGTGGCTTCCTGCTCCTTGTAACCTTGAATCACACCATCATCTATACAGCTTAGAAATCCAAGTCTCACAAGGGAGGGACATACCCCAGTTTACAGGCATGCCAGGAAACCCTTGGCAGACGTCAATTACCTAAATGCCTTTGAAATATGTAGTCATCTCTTCTTAAAGTCCTAATCAATATGAAAACAGAATGAGATAATTAAACAGAGAACATATGTATTGAGGAAACAAATCAGCTACATAAAAGCATTGTACTTAAATGTCCAGTGTTGTAGCTTGTGTATGACATCACAGCGGGTTACCATGCATGGAGATATTGCTGGTTTAAAGTATGCATGATTATTACTATAGTGACCAATGTGCTATAAGTATATGTTAACCAGTGTTTATATCATTGCAATATTTATTTTATTTTTATGTACACTACAAAGCTGTGACCTTATATAGTTACACAATAATGCAGATTTTATTATATAATATTATTAAGTGTTTATATCATTGCAATATTTATTTTATCTTTATATACACTACAAAGCTGTGACCTTATATAGTTACACAATAATGCAGATTTTATTATATAATATTATTATTAAGTGTTTATATCATTGTAATATTGTATGTTGTATACCTGAAGATATTCATATTACTTGGAAAAAAGTAACGCAACCACAGATGTCCAATCAAAATAGGGGTGCTAGGGAACCAGGATCCTGGTCAAAAAATCCACAAAAAATCCACAAACACATAAAAAGCAGCGACATTTTAGCTTTCTTAAAAGAGGCTAATGGACACAGACAAACCATAGCTGAAATGGTGTGTGTTTATTCCCCCCATTCACAGCGACATTTTAGCTTTCTTAAAAGAGGCTAATGGACACAGACAAACCATAGCTGAATATGGGTGAATAAACACACCTCATGTTTTTTTAATTTCTGAAGGCATTATTTTCATCTATCTATCTATCTATCTATCTATCTATCTTTATAATATCTAATTATTATATATTATCTATATACATATATATATATATATATATATATATCTATATATATATAACTATATATATATATATATATTCACACAGTAATATAACTTCATACTGTACTTTGTGTTCCAACTCGGGGCATATTTGGGGGAGTGCAGGAGCAGAGGGAGATTTTTTTATGAATATGCAGTATAAGCTGGGTAGGGAATTACTATTTTTTCCTGTGGAAGTTCTTCATCCTTATAGATATGTATAAGTAAATAAGATATTCCCTCACAGAACCCAAGGACTGCAAAGTTACAAAAAATGCCTATATCTCTGCTTGATTAACCACATTATACTATATATAAAAGTACATATTTACAATAAAGGTACCTGTCAGCTATCCCTTCTAAAAATTATTGTAATTATTGCAATAAATTGAAAACCTATGAAAGACACAGAAGCTTTGTCTAAAAAGGTGACAAAAAATATGTTGCATCAAGTCCCAATGAAAGTTGTTTGCTTATTATACATTTATATCTAGTGCAGAAGAGTAAACTTCTTACTCAACTGTATAATACAGATGTAGCAAACATTAACTTAACATTTCACTCGCTGCAGTCATACACAGGCAGAACTACTACATATTGTGTAAACTATATAGTCAAAGTAGCTGATGGAATAAACATAATGGTTGGTTGCTGTTTCCACTTTTTCAATACTTTTTATCTTGCTCTATACATTTTATGGACAGTGTTATAACGGATTGAACATACTGCTAAATATATGATAGCAGAGGTCGCAGAGTTTAATTGTGCAGAAGAGATGAGTTTGTTATAGCCTATCTTATAATTTGGAAGCACTTAAATAACAAACTGAGCTCTGCTTCATATGTAGTTGATCACTGAAATGAAATGTGCTGCTTTTTCACTTTTCCTAAAGAGTTCAAGATAAAAACCAGTGTATGCTATATTTACTGGGGATCTTCTGTAATGTGTGTACAGTAACCAGAGAATTTATCATCTGTTTCATGAATTGTGTTCTTTATTTATCTGCAGTCTAATTGAAAATCTAAATGTTACAGTGACACGGTACCTTGTTCTCCAATTTTGTTATGTAGAGCACATACAAAAGAGTATCATATTGCTGCCAGGTTATTTACTTACTCAGACCCAGGCAGACGGCTCCATGGAAAGATATTACATGTGGTAGTTTCCTGGCCGTGTGGATTTGTAAGTAAACAATCTGTCTTCAGTGTCTCCTACTCAAGAATGTTAGTTTTTCTTACATTTGTTATGGTTTAAAATTAACTCCACATAACTTACTGTTTACTTTGTGACAGTGGTTATCATGTGTTTCTAAGAGCTCATTTTCACCATTGATGTCTCTGATTTCTGGATACAGTAGAGGTCCATCCTAAAATCAATAAACCCTAATGTAAGTAGCCAGCTCTGTAATGTAGAATTTGTAATGTAGTAGTTTAACCAGCCACAGCAATTGTATGCAGAACAGCTGTACCCTAACGATCCACAAATGCTTTTTACTCCTTATACTTATTTATGCAAAAAAAAACTGTGCATAAGGAATCATTATTCTACAAGAATGGGTGTCTCATGTGACCTGTTTAAATGGAGTTGGTCTATCGTGTCTGTGGGACTAATAAAGATAGCCAAGCGTAGTACATGATGCAGCAACTTGCATGCTTAAACACTGCTCCATTCCAATGGGAGTCATCATCGGGGGTCCAGTGGGGGGCCAGCAATTAGACAAATCCCTTTTAGATAGGATAGGTGATGAATTTTCATTGTGGAGCAACTTATTTATATTAAAAGGCATCTGATAATAAACACTTAAAAAGTAAATATGCCAATAAAGGAAATTACAAAATTATTATTATTATTATTATTATTATTATTATTATTATTATTATTATTATTCCTCTGGAGGAAGCATAGGTAAAATATAGTTCCTACCATGTTTTGTAATGGCTGATGTTGTCCATTACTTTTTCGTTATATTAAATATATTTTTTCTTACATATATTCACTAAATAGCAGGGCAATTTTTCCTTTTTTACCATTTGACATATTGTTTTTATCATGTATTTCTTGTGCCTTTTTGTCATTTCCTTTTTTACTATATGCACTTTGCAGGTGTTTATGTTAGTACTGCTGTACATACTGATTATTTTGCATTTATTTTAGGTTGCCCATATTTTTCTTGGTTTATTAAAGTGCATCTGTCAAAAAGTTTTATTTTTGTGATATTGTAAACTAAATACATACTATTTATCTAGGTGTTCAGTTCCTTTTCAACCCTCTTAGACTGCATTATTTAGCAATTATATTAACAGCATAACGGCTGATTGGTCACTTATGTAACCATAGATTGACTAGTGAGCAACAGAAAAAGGCATTGGTCATTGTGTCATTCCCATAGACATTTTCAGAGTTAAGCAAACCCCTTAGTGTACATATCCCTAAATCCCTAATCCCAATACATTTTTAAAGACAACAGATGAATAAAGAGAAACTTTAAATAGTGAAAATTAAACTATTTAAGATGTGACCAATATACCAGGGTAAAGGTCCTGACCCCCATGGCAAGTTCTTATAATGATATAATCTTTCTAGTATAACTGGTGCACAATAGTATCTGCAGCTGCCAAAATCTGGGAAGCTACATGCAAAGGGGCTTCAGACACATACTGTATGTGCTACAAGCCACTGGTTAAGAAACAGTGTCTTAGAATGATGTTCATGCCAGATTCTTTGCCGAACGTTTCTGTGGCTGAAAATCATTCCCATACATGTAAAAGCAGCATGACATCTTTTACATGCATTTCCTGCCATGTTTGAAGTCATATAGAAATAAATATGGCACAAAAGCTACAGATACACCAAAAACAAACCAAAATGCATGCAGCCTTTCTCATATTTTACAGGAAACTTTAAATTAACATATGGCAACAGCATTTTTGAGAAGAATATGCACAAAAACAGCAAATAAACACCATTAGATTCGTTTGCACCTAATAAAGATTTCCTTGTAAATTGCATAGTACTATACTTAAAAATAGACACTTTGGGCCACATGTATGAAAACTGTCTAGGTCTAAGACTTTCTTTGTTGCCCATAACAACCAATCAGAGCGCCCCTCTGATTTTTCCAGAACACTATATGAAATGAGAGGGCGCTCTGATTGGTTGCTGTGGGCAACAAAGTGAGTTTTAGACCTAGACAGTTTTCATACCCTAAGGGCGACATGTATGAACGTTGGTACTGACAGTCCAGTTCTAAATCACTTTAAGGTAGTATAGACTGCTCCAGAATGTATGAACCTGTTCTTCTGCAGGTCATACATACAGGTGCAGTCTAGTGCCAATACAAGTCTGGCTCAGGCAGGCCTCCTTTAACCTGGTCTGGTTGTTCTAACTGTTCTGCACCTAGGTTTGTTGTCAAAGCATCATAAATGTGTCTACTTCTATGAATGTGGTGCGACGCCCCCAGAACGCCCCTAATCTTTGGTGCACTAACAAGTGTCACTCCTGTGCTTATCACACCAAAGTTTGGAATGCGACTATTCATACATCTTTAGAACAGGTCTACTAAAGCTTTTGGACACCAGATAACTGGTGTAGCTGCATTCATCCATGTCGCCCTAAGGGTGGCATGTCTGAAAACTGTCTAGGTCTAAGGCTATCTTCACACGGCAATTATTGGGATGTATCTCGCCCCATATTTCGCGCCGTACTGCACTCAATACGGGATGAGATATGTCCCAATAATTACGGTAATCCACAGTTCTCATAGCGAACTATGGATTACGTCTCCTCTCCCCGCTCGGACAATACACCGAGCGGAGAGAGAAGTGGCAAGTCAATTATTCACGGCGTATACGCGCCAAGAATAATGAATGTCTATTGGGCCGGCGGGCAGGCTGGCCCCAACCCCTGAGCATACGGCGTAATTGTGGGCGAAATATGTCCCGCAACTATTGCCGTGTAAACATAGCCTAAGGCTGGGTTCACATGGCTTATTCATGGCATAATTGCGGGACGTATTTCACCCGCAATTATGCAGTGTGCTCCGGAGCGGGGGCGGGGGGGAGGGGCGACAGCTCGCTGGCCCCATAGACATTCATTATTCTCGGCATGTATATGCCGTGAATAACTGACATGTCAATTCTCTCCCTGCTCGCCGTATTGTCCGAGCGGGGAGAGGAGACGTAACTGTTTGGAATATTCCGTAATGACTGGGACGTATTTCAGCCCGTAATTCGCACAGTACGGGGCGAATTATGGACTGAAATACGTCCCAAAATAAGCCGTGTGAACATAGCCGAAAACTTTCTTTGCTGCCCATAGCAACCAATCAGAGCTCCTCTTTCATTTTTTCAGAGCACTATATGAAATGAAAGGGGCGCTCTGACTGGTTGCTATGGGCAACAAAGAAAGTCTTAGACCCAGACAGTTTTCAGACATGAGGCCCTAGGCACTCACTACTTAACTAAATGTAAAAATGTACATAAAGGTGGCTGGTGTTCCTTAGGCCTCGTTCACACGGCTTATTTGTCCGCGGATTGGCGCCGTACTCCGTGCCGGATTTGCGCTGCAGTATGGCGCCAATCCATTGGAGTAATTACGGTAATCCACTGCTCTCATTATATACGGCGTACGCGCCGTATATAATGACAGTCTACGCCGCGCTCTGGCCCCGCCCCGTCCCCTCTTATTCACGCCGGATTTGCGAGCGCAATCCGGCTCACAAATCCGTCAGGAATAAGCCGTGTGAACATGGCCTTACTCTTAAAGGAAAATTATATACATGTTTATCATCTATTGAATGTAGCTGTTGCTGAATAGCCTATAGCAGTCTACTGTTTGTAACAGTCTGTAGCAATAGCGGCCTCTTAGCAATTAGAGGGATTGGGCTCCTTCTGTGACCCCATCAATAACTCACAAATATGATTGTGGGCCTTCCTGAAAAAGGCTTCCAGGCCTGTCATTTCTGTGTGCTGAGTTAAGGATGTATCCCAACTGTCAGTATACTGAGTATATCAAAGCATTCTTTTAGTGATCAGAAGATCACATTGTGAAGTGTTCTTGTGGAACTCAAAAAAAGATTAAAGACAAAACTAGAGCTTTTTGACAAGTCACATCAGCTCTATGTTCACAGACACAAAAATGAAGCATACACAGAAAAGAAGATTGTATTTACTGTCAAACATGGAGGAGGCTTTGGAGCTGCTTTGCTGCATCAGGCAAAGAGTGTCATGAATTTGTGTATTGTATAATGAAATCTCAAAACTATCAAGGCATTCTGTAGCAAAATGTACTGCCCAGTGTCAGAAAGCTTAGTCAAAGTCACAGATCGTGGGTTCTCCAACTGAATTGTGACCCAAAACACACAGCTAAAAGCATCCAAGAATGGCTAAGAGCAAACATCGGCCTATTTTGAAGTGGATTCTATGAGCCCTGACCTAAATCTTAGTGAACATCTGTGATAGCAGCTGAGACATGCAGTCTAGAGAAAATACCCTTCACACTTGAGACAGCTGGAAGAGATTGCTCACGTGGAGTGAGCCGAATACCTGTGGACAGGTGCAGAAGTCTCATTAAGAGGTACAAAAATTGTTTTTTTGCAGTGATTGCCTCAAAATTATGACGTTAAAGGGGTATTTCCATTTCATTGATAAACTTTAAACATGTGGGCGAAGGTAAATAAAGACTATTAAAAAAATACATTGCTTTTCTGATTTTACTTCCCTTCAGAGCTAAAGCAGTTCTTATCTACTGAATATGAAACCAAGCATCCCTAGATTACTGACACTCTCCATGCTCTAGCAGTAGTGAGGATGGGGATATCACCCCCTACTATTTGTTCAGCAGCACAGGAGCTTTTGTTTATGTAACTTACTGACAAACTTTAACTATTTAGAGCTCTGTAGCCTTTTCCCCTGCTGTTTAGACCTCCATCACACATTTTCTTTTAACAGCCTGAGCTAAAAATAGCAGAGCTAATATGCCAAACACTGCTGTAGAACTGCAGACAGCCTAACCAGGAAGTGGGAGCCTGAAGTTGGCTGTGGCTCTGTGAAACAGCATGATAAGAAAACCTCCTTAAAGGTGCCATCATTTTTAGCGAGGCCAGTTTCATTCATTTGTATTTTAAAATTTTTCGGTTGAACTACAATTCAAAAGCAATGTCAAATTTGTATTAGTTGATTTTCAGTAAATTTTATTTATTATTACATTTCTTAGTTTCAAGTTATTTTAGTTACCATTATAGGTTTTTCTTTCTTTAAATGCAGAGTACCCACAATTTTGTCCATGTGTGTAGGGTTTGTAGCATTTGGAACAAGATTTTCGAGTAAGAGCATAGTAAATCTTGACCGGACTCCTTAAGAGACAGTTAAGTCCTACTGGCCCCACCAACATGCAGTGATTGGAAGCTTTCTCTACATCAATGTGTATACAAAGCAAACTGTCAATCACTATATGTGGTGGGGGATAAGCAGTATTTTCAGTTTCACTTTTAAAATTTAATCTGCTTTCATATATCACAAAGTTCAGCATCACTTCCTCTGTCGCATCCTGCTCTTAGACAGGGCATCAATTACCTGTAGAAGCAAATATGGACTATACTCAAATATATAATGAGAGTCCTTCACAATTATGTACACAACATCTATCAATAAGAATTCTCAAAACCAGAAATATAAAACAATGTATATAGCTTTATTAGAGAATCAATAATACATGATAAAAAAAATAAAAAAATGACAATGGAACTACAAAGAAAGCATGTTTACATAACCCCCCCACTAATACATATTAGAAAATCCAATCATAGGAAGGGTTCCCCATATATCCATAAGAATAAAGTATAATCATAAATGCATATGGCAAAGTATGAATATCATAGACCATAAATACCCGACCTTGTTAGGAAATCATGACACAAGTACATAGCCCTATCATCAGGTTGGGGGGAGAAGATAAACACACGCCCCAATGCGGGTTTCACATTGCGCTTCATCCGGAGGTCCAGTGGTTATAGATGAAGCAATAGTCAAGCACATGTTCTGCCAATACATGCTTGACCTTTGCTCTAATCAAACACCTAGCAGCAGTCTGGTGGGTAGAGAGCAGTGGAGGAATGGGTGCCTGCTCTGATGATTGGTGGGAGTCCCAGTGGACCCCCAATGATCTAGCTTTTGTCATCTATCCAGTGCATAGGTAATAAATGCCTCAGGCCAAAATACCCTTTTAAATCACACCCATTTTTTATAGCGATGTACTTTTAATTATATATTTGTATCAATCCACCATGCAAAATACAGGAATTCTAGGTGGCATCAATATTTCTCACATATGTTGGTCTATAGCAGTGTTTTCCTAAGCATTGCACAGGTGATATAATTATGCTGCACAGGTGATATAATTATGGTCAGTGCATTCTGTGGGAGATCCTGAAAACATGACCTGTTGGTGGGTCCTGAGGACTGGAGTTGAGAAACACTGGACTATAGGAAGCATTCAGTGCTATGTATTTAATGATCTAACAATTTTATAGCATCATTTAAAGTGGACTGAATTGTCAGAGTAGAAGAATATTGCTATTTATTTTCTAAATATACTTCTCTATAATTATTGATATGTGAATAAAGCTAAATCATAGTAATAGAGTGACAAATGTGCCTGAGCTGCCAGCAATGAGCCATGCTATGTGTGTTATTTTTTTGTTTCCATAATGCAGTAATATGATATTGAGGCACTCTTCAGGATCACTGCTTTAGGGGTGTGTATGTTTTCTTAATGTGCAAATGTAGAACTGATCTAACTGCATTGTTTCAGTAATTCTACTCTGTTTTAACCATTGCACTGCTACAATCATCTCTTGGGATCACAGTGTAAGCAGATATTGAGTATGACCTTTAAGGGTTTCTTGTATAGTATAAGGAAATCTACATGCCCTGTCATTTCAGGCCAGATGACATTATTACAAGAAAGGGAGCCTAGTTAAATGAATCCAATAAACAGTATATGCAGTTAGGGAAGTACAATTACATTGAGCAAACAAGATTAAGGATGTGATGTTATAACCCAAAGCATTCCTTTATGCCAGTGTCTCTACCCTCTGTGTGCCCCTGGTCATCTACCCCTGGTGGGGCTCACCGTGTTGGAGTTGTGGCAGTGTGTGCTGTAAGACCTATATGAATGTAAAGTTAATATAGAGCCTCTGGCCATGCAATCTAATCTGTGCATGTTCCTGAGTAAATTTTATTTGAGGAACAGAGGAGGGGAACCACTAATTGAGATTCAGACGGTTCTAATACTTATACATGAGTTTTAGTAACGAAAATCTATTTATTAAGAGATTTGTCCACAATTAGAGAAAGGAAGACTGAAATAAATAGGATCTCTCAGGAAAAAGGAGATAACAAGAACTTGCAGTACAAGGTCTATGACTATGGAATTAAGGACTACAACAACTAAAAACAGGGGACAGAGGCAAGAGACATTATATTAGAATAGTTAGGCTCCTGGAGAATGCAGAAGGGTATAGTTGCCACAGGATTGGATTAAACTAAATTGTGATATTTGTAAATACTATAATTGGTCTGTCAATGAGAAGGCTCACTGGATTCCATCCGTAACTTAAGCACCAATTCCTCTTTCTAAACAAGTTATAGACAAATAGATCTACCTTCATCTCAAAACAGTGATTTGTTGATAAGAAAATTTAAGAGAACTTTTTACAAGGGGAGGATAATTAATTATTAGCAGTGCCAATCAACTTTTTGAAAGTCTGTCAGAGCTCCTTAAAATAAGTCTTCATACTGCCTACGTAGTGGACTGTAAATGGCAATAATCTTTGATCATTCATATGGCCATAAAGGTTTATAATTATTGGCAGCACATCTCCTTTTTACATAATAAGATGTGCTACTAACAACTTTTGATTTTTAGCCCAGCTTGAAAGAAACTATCAACTGTTGAATGTTCATTCGGCCAATAATTGGCTCATGCAAAAGGTACTCAGAGAGACTAAAGACCTTGCCTATAATAATAATAGGATTTAAATGTTTTCTGATTTTTTTAGATCTACTCGGAAAAAAAGAAAGGTGTTTGGCAAAATTAAAAATAGGTTTAGAAAGTCTGAAATTACTTTTGCAATGTTTTGACGATTCACCTGAGGTGCACTGGGTGGAGGTAGCTTTGCTATAGTTAGGAATTCAATGTTTACTCATGGGTTTACAAATAGATTTTCTGGAGGCAGGGAGGAGCATAAGAAGTTTAAATAATACGCTGAAATGGTTATCTAGGTTTAATGTATTAAATTATTTCAAACCTAATCTGACAACAAAGGATTAAAATGTTTATAAATTCTACCATTCTTTTAATTTAGTTTTTTCCAGAGGTGTGTGTATCTTTATCCTTGGTAATGGTTATTGAAAAGAAAATGGTATTAGCGGCCATTTCCTTTCCTCTACTGTTTGGAGATTTTGTTCTGAATGTTATTATGTATTTTATTATGGATAAGGTAGAGCTTCCTCTATTAATTATGGAGGTAGATGGGGGAAAATAACTTATGTGATATAGAGTTGGACAGAATAGTAATTAAAGGGGTTGTCTCGCTACAATGATTGGGTTTTAATTTAAAGATCTTTAAAAAACAAGCAGCTTTGCAATATATGTTCATTACAAATGTCCTACTGATTTTGAGCTAGCCCTGTTAGTATTACTACATCAGCTTCTCAAATCTCTATAGTAGCCGACCTGTTGATCCCTTTTCTTACTGGCTGTCAGGTCTGAATGACTCATCACCTTTGAAGACAGGTCGGAGCAGAGAGCCCTCCGCACAGAATGCTTCCGGAGTGGAAGGAGGGGGAGGGAGGACTCTGGCGTCTGCGTCCACGCAGCCTGGATTAACCCTTTGTGTCGCAGCTTCCTCCTGCTCTCTACACAGATAGATGTGACAGCAGTGACCCTGTCTGTTACTATAATCATGATATGTCTTTGGGAACTGTGACTATACTAATACTGTTTCAGATCAGGCATGTGAATAAATTTATGCTCTCCTGTATTAGTGAGACATCCTGAGTATAGTAAACACTGCCCTTGTTGTTGCTGGAGATGTGGAGACTTTTAAGCTAAGCAGGGTATATAGGAAACACATGCAAACCCTCTGCTCTATTAGCATACACAGCAGCTTCACAGACCTCTCTACACTCATAGATCAGCCCTCTCCTGTAACAGACCTAGGCAGGCACACACAGGTGAACTCTGAGAGCAAACCCCCTCCCCCCCTCCTGTATAGAAGTTACGTAGCTGCCTGTGTGCTGATGGGAGGGGGGGGAGAGGGAGCAGAAGAGACAGACCAAGAAGCACGCCCCTCAGTTCAACTTACCAGGGACACTGACAGGCTGAAAGCTCGTAATGAGACAACTCCTTTAAATTAATAATTAAACTAATAACCTTGTTTGAAAAATGTATAATAAAACTAAGTTGAATGAATGTTTGGAGGGAGAAAAATTCGGGAAAACATGTTTTCTTGCTACTCCAATGCCTTTATTGACAATCTAGAATAATTTAATCTTAATCAATGATACTATGTCATTGTATGTAAATGAGGTGAAATATCAATTCAGTAGGCTTTCTGATTATGGGCCTTTGGTAGGCAAGTTAGCAGAATAAGTTTCCTTTGTTTCTTTTTTTTAGGTTTGATTTATTAGCTATAAAAAAAATAGTCAATAAACACATTTCTGAGTATAGCTGGAGATCTTCCGCTCAAGGTCTTGTTTGGCATACTATTTAAGCTTAAGTTAGAAGGAACTTTTTAGAATAAATAAAGTAATGTGAGGGCATGTAAAAAAGTTGATTTTTGATAAACTCACTATAGTGTTAAAAAATAGACTAGTGTTTCTTTGTTATTCCTTCTAGAAATGTGTTACTGAATTAGTCAGCTGGGTGTTACCATTACAGCTTTCAGAGGGGTGTGTGGATGTTCACACTAAACTCTGTTATCGTCAAGTTGGTAATTTAAGGGAAAAACATCAAAAGTCTGTTTCATCATTCTTATTAAGTTCATCAGATAGTTTGTTAAACTGCTTTTACTGCTATACATCCTTATCGAAGTATCAGATATCTCTCACACAGCTTTCCTTGAGTCAGAGGCGGTGTCTGCTAGAAGCAAGAAATTCAAGGCCTTCCTCCTCCCCCCAGATGATACAGAGCGTTTGGGAATGTGTCATATCAGCTAATGCTTCATACGTACATGCAAATTATAACTTAGCGACCGCCAATTAACCAATCATGTAGTGATAGAATAGTTATGTGATTAAAAAGTTCTATTGGAATGTAATTTACTGTGATTAAAGCAGATTCATGTCCTAAATGGAAGGTGTGGGTCATGTTTCTCGAGCTCCAGCTGCCGGCAGCAATAATAACAATTTAATTCGGAGGAGGCATTTAATTGGATAAAGGAGTGGAACAAAGATAATTTCCACACCTGATTAAATCATCTTGACATTATCACTGATTGGACAATAACAGACTGTACAGGGACCGCCTCCCACCCCCACCGATTTAATAGATTGAGTAAAAATTTTCACACGAAACACATTAGAAATGGCCACATGTCTTCATTATAGTTTTTTTTTTTGTGATAATTAAAGGAAAGGTTGTTTTCTTAGAAAGATCCATAAGCAAGGGTAAACCTGGAGGATTTTTCTCCATAATAATTAAAAGGGTTGCCAGTGGAAAAATTATGTCATAAAAAATATCTCTCCCAAAGTTAGGCACTTTTTATTACATTTTTGTGGGCTTCCTGCAGTTCTGTATTAGCTGTTTGATGACAAGAAGTTCTGTAGTTATCTGTGTCTCTAGAGATAGGGAACAACTCTAGTGTTCAGACCATGAGATCAGCGAACGAAAGAAGGTTCACTTTTTTCAGGGTAGCTTTTGAAGCAACACCTCTTTGGTCATACCTCCATGGCTTTCAACTTTAAACAGGAAAAGGGGCATGCACTAATACTGAGGTTAGGAAGGAAGAAGATCACAGCAAAGGATCCTGGGGATTGTAGTTTTACAGTGCAAAGGAAACCAGCTTTCAAACAAGAAATGCTGCTGCTCAGCTGCTGAAAAGGAGGATACATACAGTAGAAACAAATTTACAAATTAGCACAAAAACATCAAATGCAGTCCAAAAAACATACTATGAATTAAACTCAAGTCAGGTGTGTTAAAGATTTACAATCAAGTTGTCCACGAATAGCAAACAATGCTTCCCTCATCTTAGAATAATTTAGAAGATATATACAGGACTTTTAATTTTTTTTTAAAGAAAGGAATTAGGGCATGTTCACACGATGGATTTGGCCACTCATTATGGGGGCGAATTCTGCAGTGTATCTATCTCAGAATCAGCATCCAATCCAACCACAAACCGACCTTTAGTAACTTTAAAATTAGGAAAAGTGATGGTGCTCACCTGCCAGTATGCTACTGAGCGTTCCATATCATTGATGGTCAAAGGACTTTATCATCCGATGTGCATGGACATGGTGTAGGTCTTCCAGCAAAACTACAAAATATACATAAAAAAAAATTGTTTTTTCTGTAACATCTGGTAAAATTCTTGAAGGCATATAAAAAGGATATTGGTAAAATAACATGTTGTAGGACATGTTCTGAAACGCGCATGGACAACAACATATAATTTTAATCGATATCCTTTTTATATATAATTCCATAATAATCCAGCACTCGTGCACACGGGATATTTTAAATGTGACAAAAGTTCACTATTTATTGATGAATCCATAAAAACATGGTTAAAAAAATCCAATATCCATAGAAGTTTACTCGTTTCAGGCTTGTTCCTCAGCCCTTAATGATGCCATCATTCGATGTAGTTAAGGCATTCAACATCTGGTGCACTTTCTTGAGAACGAGAAGTTAAAAACCTACTAACCAACGTCCGAAGCACTTCATCCGGTGTGGATCCTCTGTAATCACCGCACCAATTGGTAATGATAGAACAGTCAAGGGATCGGTCTAGGGTCCCTGGTCTTTCATAAGCCCCCCGGCATACAGCGTCTAACGAATTCGCTGAGGACCCCCAGTCGCTATCCCGACGTGCTACCTCAAAGGAGCCTGGACGAACACAGCAGTGTAGACAGAACAAACTCATTCAAAAAAAAAGATTCCACTCTTTCTCTTTAGTCCTATAATTGTATAGTAACAGTGTCCTTTAAGCAAGGGTGGTGCTCATAAAAAAGAAAGTACACAATTGAAATTTCAATTTCAAAGAGTATTAGGAACTCACTCCAATCTTTAACCTTGTCTAAAAATCCATAATTTTGAAATAATGGAAATAAATCCCATGGAGACATCTAGGACTGGGACTTTTGGTACAATGTGACCCATCCCTTCTTTACTAGCACCATCGAGGAAAAAGACAAAACTTCCCCACTATAACGGATTCCAAGAGGAGCAGTTGTCTTGAGGAATAGAACCATGCTCCTCTCAATTCCACAAGCCGAAAAAGATTTGACAAATGTATTAATCTCTAATTTGGAAGAAGCTCTGTAGTATTCTTTTGTGAATTTGGTTATGACAATATTTTGTTGATCGTGAATCATGAGTTAATTTTGAGAAAATTAATCTTTATAAAATGATCGTATAGACCAAATTCAGGTTAGATCTAAAACTAAGGATGAAAAATACACAAGTTAAAATGGTTTTTGTGAGTGATGCTTCTACCCAGATAAGGAATAGCTAAGTCTCTGGCATTTCTTGATGAGAATGTATGGCATGAAATAAGGAGTAAAAGAGATCTGAGAAAGATTTGGATGAGTAAAAAAATGTTTTTTTCCCCCCATTCCCGTGTCACGTTGCAATTTTCTCGGAGAGCTGAAGACATGAACGCATATATCTGAGGTGAAATTAATCTCACCATTGAAGACGATTGCTTGAGGAAATTAAGGCATTAAGAATTAGTATAAGCTCCGCAAAGGGGGTAAATAGATATTAATGGAATACTATAATTGAACTAATCCCATTTGCAGGATAGAAACACTTACGAAGCTTGGAGAGACCCTACCATGCATTTAAGGTAAATTCAATTATTACGAAAGGTATCCAAGAAAATTTCTATTTCCCCTTTGTGGAAAGTTATTCAGGAATAACCATCAAAACCAAGTACTTTTTACTCAAAAGTCATAAGGTAGAATGTCCACCTGGACACCGATTATGCGTTAAGGTCTATTACAGAACCCACAATATCTTGACGGGTTTTTGCATGGGGAAATGTCCCACGTCGTTTCTGTTGAATACCATCGTTATGAATCTAATCTCTTAATTGTCCTAGGGTAATGGTCTGGAAAACTATAGATTTGTCAGCTCCTATACACGGAATTACACATTAAATTTTGTAAAAAGCGTACGATCTTTTATTCTTAAATAGAGAAAGATTTATTGATTATGTCTGTGAGTTATTGGGATTTGTTAGAACATACACTTCTGTTTTAATGAAATTGTTTAAACATAAGACAGGAACTTAGGTTTACATCCGGTCGCCCATTTTGCGAACCGTTTTGGTTCCTCATCTGAGAATTTATCTACAATGTAATAATCCTTTTTGAATATTAGTATATTTGGTCAAGGATTTATTGTACGATAACTGATTGAGGTCTGGCAAGGATTTGAAAGTTTGTGGGTATATCAATTGACATAATGTGAATATCAGTTACATCTAATGGCGGTGAAGGATATTTGATGTCAATAGAGTTAGAGTAGGGTATTTCACACGTGGTTACAGAAACCTAATGCTACAATTTTGTTTTATAAATTGTCATCGTTCATGTAAAAAAATCCTCCCTATGCATCTTTAAGACTTAGGAAAAATCAGGGATATTATTCGATTTTCTGGAAAGGCTATGGAACTTGTTGAGACTTAGATCTCGAGGATACGATAATATAAAAGCATTTAATAGGGCAATCAGACAGGACAGGAAAAAATTGTTGTATAAGAAAAGAAGAAAAGGAAAGATGGATTAGATTTATTTTTTCTTTTGAATTTAGTGATATGTCTGAGTATATAAAGAGCTCAATTAGAAAAGCACTGGCATCTTTTAGAGATGGATGAAGAATTAAAAGAGAGAACAGAGTCACTCCCGATAATATCATTTAGACGCTGTAAAAATATCCGTGATGAATTAGTACATAGTAGTTTATGGAAAAATAAGGAAAATTTGGTTTAAGAGAGATCTAGTCCCTATTGGCAATCACAAATGTGGTAATTGCTCATTCTGTAGATATATGAGAAATGAGAAATATATACAGCTTGGTCCAATAGAGTATAAGGTAAAGGATTTTATAACTTGCCGTACCGATTATGTGGTATATGCGATATGGTGCAAGTGCGGCTTCTACTATATAGGGTAAAACCATTCGTCCGTTGTTTAAAAGAAATCGGTAAAATATTTATTCAAAAAGAACTGGAAAGGGGGCCCATAGGTTTGTGTCCCAATTGCAAGAAATACATGGTAGTGATATAACACAAGTTCAGTTTTCAGGGATAGAACGTGTGACTTTGGATAGAAATGTAGGAGATAGGCATAGAAAACTATTGCAGTTAGAGTCCAAATGGATACTGGATACGGAAGCACTCGGACCTCTAGGTCTGAATGATAGGAACGATCTATCTTCATTTTATAAAGGTAATAATGTAATGGTTTTTGATTTTAAACGTAAAATATATGTGTTTTGTCATATGTTTAACATGTTGGGTATTGTGCTACTGGTTTTGTCTTAATGACATCACGGTGGAGTTAAATAGATGCATTTACGCCTTATTCCCCGTCATGCCTTGAGAAAGCGTCGGAGGACGTGAAACGGCTGTTGGCTGTGTTTGTGAAATGTGCCGATTCCCTGATTTTATGTTCCAATTAAAGGATTTTTGCAGAAGAAGTTGGGTGAGTGCCGTTAATACTCTTTCTGAAGATTGAAAGTAGACAGGAACATAGGTAGCATGTGCAGCATGATACAGCCGGAATAAACGTACACATAGCAACATCAGGATACGGCAGGAACAGGACAGGTAACACAGCAGGATACAGAAGATACAGACCAGGGATCACGGCAGGATACAGCAGGAACAGGAGAGCACATACAGGACAGGGACCACGGCAAGATACAGCAGACACAGGACACCAGGAGACGACAGACATATGGTCAGGAGCTCTGATGACTACAGGAACTGGGACCAGCATCTCAGGGGTTAAGTCCAGAGACACTGGCAGGAGCTCAATGGAAAGACTCAGCATGAGACTGCAATGGACTGACCCAGAGCAAAGGCAGGAACTTCCTATTATAGTCAGGGGTCATAGGTCAAGAGGAAGGTGCACAGGACAGGAAACCAATAAAAGGCAGGAAGCTGCCGCACGCGTGCCCTAGGAGGCACAGTGCGCACACAGGACCACAGGAAGCAACAGGACAGGCAAGTACCAGAGGCACGACACGCTGGTGGTCCATGGCAGGGGACCGCGGCTGTATCCGTGACAATGAGACTTTTGGTTTGCCTGGAGATTTTGTAATTGGATAAGGGTGATCTATAATGGTCAGTGGGGCAGACTTGCCAATTGTACCAGACATTTTATGCAATACTTCAAAGAAAAATCATAATTAATACATGTTAACAGATATAAAGACTCAAGAGTTAAGAATCCAAAATTCAGATTTTTTTTTCATTTATAAGACTCCTATGATGTAAAAACTTTACCTTTCTCATGTTGAACGCAAGTGTTCACTTTAATAACAATCATTTACTTCCGGTCGCCACAAATCATTTATTTCCAGTCTCTATGTAAAATGTTGAGCTTGTCAAGGCATGGGATTTTTGCTTATATTTTCACATGTCAGTTTTGACATTCAGTTTATTCACACATCACTTGATACACAAAGATACAATAGATAAAAGGGCAGCAATGTATAAAATCGTAACTGACTTAATGAAATGTATTTAATGTAGGGGAAATATCTCAGGAATATATGTGACCTGTATTGTGAAAAGAAAGGTTCTGTATTTTTAAATGTAGACAAGTGCATTAAGTCTAGAAGTTTCATTATATTAGACCTTGTATCTGGGAATTTATGAAAGGGTAACTCAAGAATACAGTAAAAGAACAGATCTATTGCTTTGCTTATATATGAGTATTGTAACGACCGCAGGTAGTAAATCCACTGAGCTATCGCAAGCAATGGTTTAAGCCGCACCAGTGAGTGGAATCTAAGGGGCCGTTGGTTTTAACCAGAGTCCGACGCAAGGCAGGATGCGCTTGCTGCGGCAGATAACTTTTTTGCGTAAGGACCACTCCAGCTCCCACAGAAGAGGCATCAACTTCCAGGAAAAAGGGTTTTTTGGTGACAGGTTGAGCCAAGATGGGTGCAGAGGCAAACACAGATTTCAACCGGAAGAATGCTTCTTCTGTTGCCAGTGTCTACAGTTTTGGGTTCCCTTTTTTTTTTTGTGAGCGCCACAATTGGTGCCACCACAGTAGCAAAATGACGAATTAATTGACAGTAATAATTGGCAAAACCCAAGAAGCGATGTATGGTTCGGACACCGACCGGCCAAGGCCACAGCTAGATGGCAGACAATTAACAGGGTCCATTTGCAGTCCTCAGTACAAGATGATGTACCCGGTGAATGGCAGGCTGGTTTTATGGAAGTTTTGTTGCCAGTGGTTGAGACACTGATGGCTGTGTGTTATTTTGAGGGCACACCAAATTTACACTGTTATATAAGCTGTACACTGACTACTTTATATTGTATCAAAGTGTCTATCAAAGTGTCATATCTTCAGTGTTGTCCCATGAAAAGATATAATACAATAGTTAAACATAAATGTAAGGGGTTTCTCACTTTTGTGAGATAATGTATACACATTATAGGGCACTACTAGAAGGCAGATTTTATTAAAGAAAGTGATAGTCACGATGTTTTTTTGATGAAGAGTGTCTTTTCTTGTGTTTGGAGTGTGAAGCACGGATGAGATGCAACCATTTTTCCCAAGACAGTTCAGTGTGAACTTTTTGATGAGTCTCATTTGGTGCCAATGATGTGGGATTCTTTGAGAAATTTATTTACATACACGTTTCCCAGTCTGGAAAACAACGGGTAATGTCTATGGGAATCATGAGACTTCCAAGGACTAATGTGTGTTTGTTTAAGTGGAAGTGAATACTATGGAACTGTAATTTATGTAGTAATTCACCAGATGGCCTAGGAATTACTTTGTTTTGTGAATTGCTTTGACTGTATTAAAGACAAATAAAGCTGGTTGAAGCCAGTCTAAACACAGGACTTGAAATTTAAATGGAAAACAGATGTTCAAAAGCCACCTAACCAGGAAATGGGAATCGTGTGAGTTAATGCTCCCTGAAGTTGTCATAGCACCTTAACAACCAGGAACTGCACTATAAAGAGTGATTCCTTTAAATAGACTACCACGCCTTACATCATCTTCTGGCTTCAGCTGCCTTGGCATCCAGATACAACAGCAGAAAACTACTAATGGAATGTTTTTCTTAGAAGTCCAGCTACTTTCCTTCTAATCACATTCATTCCAGTCAAGAGGATAAAAAATGCCCCTTCTTGTAGTTACAAAATCTGCTCAACTTGGAACTCAGCAGGGGACTGCAGAAGTTATCTCTCTAGAAAAGGTGATATGTTTCAACAGCTATACTTTTTTAAAAAAAAAATTTTTGTGAATGTAGCCATATGTGGAATTGTTTTCTTGCAGTTATATGTTCAATAGAATTTAATAGATTCTTTAGGTACATAAAAAATATTAACTTTCTTTATTGGGGCATGAAAATAAGACAGTTTCATGTTTTGAATATTATTTAATGTTTACTATGCAGTTTTAACAACATGTTAACGTTATCATAAAGGTCATTATGACGTCAGCTGTAGTATGTACACTACCAATCAAAAGTTTTAGACCACCTATTTTTTCATTTTTTATTGATATTTACACAATTTAATGTATTTCAAAGGAAAGAAGAAATACAAAAATTTGCATAAATAATGGGTTAACTTTGTTTCAACAAGAATTGTTCAGAACTTTCTTAACAACATTGATTCAAAAGTTCCTACAAATGTGTTGCACCACTTATAGGTTGCTTTGCTTTCACCCTTTTATTCAGTTCATTCCAAAGAAGCCCAATGAGATTTAAGTCTGGAGACTGTGTTGGGCATTCCATTCTTTGAAGCCTACCTTTTTGTCTTCTTGGGTAGTTTGTATAACCCAAAGTAGTTTTTGGATCATTATCTTGAAAGTAATTCAAACCACTGACCAACTAGGTGTTTCACCAAAGGATACTGCATCAAAATACTGTGGTATCCCTTTAAAGTCCAGAATGTGGTCCCCCTGTACAAGTAGCCCAAATCTGATCCTGGAAAAGACCCCCCACCACACACCATCATGCTTCCTCCTTCATGTTTGACGTTAATATTACACTCCTACGAACCATCCTTTCACCTCCTCGACAACGCACAAAAACCTTGTGTGATGTACCAAAGATCTCAAAGTTTGATTCCTCAGACTATAAGACTTTCTTCCACTGGAAGCAGTATATTGGATGTGTTGCTTGGCTCAGGCAAGTCTTTTTTTTATTTTTCAATGTTAGCAGTGCTTTATTACTTTTCTGATACTCAACCTGTCACATCTGCAGATAGAAGTCTTCTCTTCACAGTTAAAATGGAAACTTGTTTATCTATTGCAGCATTAAGCTGTGCATGAAGAGTTTGAGGTGTGAGGCGCTGATCACAAAAACTCTTGACTCTCAAAAACTTATCCTCTGACTTTGAAGTACGTTTAGTCTGCCAGCTCTTCTTGTCAGAGTTTGCTCCAGTTTACAAGTGCCTTTTGATATTATAGGAAACGTATTGACTGCCACCTTGACTTTCTTGGCAGTTTCTCTTAGGACACATATACCCTCAAAGGGTTTTTAATAATCTGTCTGTCCAAAGCTGAGACACCTGTAGAAACATTTGCATCCAACTTTAAATCATAATATGGGTTTTTTGTGCTGCAAGGTAGCTGTCCTTTATGCCTTCCCTGAAAACAAATAATTTTTGGGTTTAAAAACAAATTAAGACTATTTTGCATTTTTTTTTTAAAATATCATATTATTTTTATGTTTGTAACATCTTTAAACCTTTTAAACAAATTGTATGTTATTTGCTGCTCTAGAACTGAAGGTGTTCTAAAATTTTGAATAAACAAACTTTATTAAGATTTAAGGTGACATGTCTAAAAATTGGTGTCGTCGCGGCAGTTTTTGGGTGCATTAAATAAGTGTAAAGTGCACCTGAAAGTATGATCCTTTCAAAAACCTGGTGTCTGGTATACCTTGCATTTATTGCGCCATTTTAGGGCCATTTCAATGTGTCGTGCCTGGTGTATAATGCGCCCAGTTTTGATATATATAAGCATTATTACCTATCAGTCATAAGCATACAGGCATTCTATTTGGACTTTGGCATGGCCTAATAGTTATGTAGCAGTGGTAAAACTGGTGTACATTCGACTTTCGTTGCAGTTTTTTTAAAACCCAAAGTCAGAAGTGATTCCAAAAGAATAAAGTAAAAACATGAAGCATTGATACTCTCTTTTTAATCTGCACTTTTTAGCTGCATCAAAAACAAAATAAAAACTATGCTGTGATTCCACCTTAGGCCAGTTTCACACAAGCTTATTACAGGTGCATTTTTAAATTTGTAATACATAGTTATACAGTTGATTAAGTTAAGAAAAGATGGTCCATCAAGTCCAACCTATAACACTATTGGGATAATCCAAAGGAAGATAAAAATCCCATTAGGTGGACACTTACGAACATACTAATGAGAAAATATTTAAAGGGGTTGTCTCGCTACAATGATTGGGTTTTAATTAAAAGATCTTTAAAAAACAAGCAGCTTTGCAATATATGTTCATTACAAATGTCCTACTGATTTTGAGTTAGCCCTGTTAGTAGGAGTGCATCAGCTTCTCAAATTTCTATAGCAGACCTCTCCACACTCATAGATCAGCCCTCTCCTGCAACAGACCTAGGCAGGCACACACAGGGTTAACTCTGGCAGCAAACCTCCTCCCCCTTGCTGTATAGAAGTTACTGAGCTGCCTGTGTGCTGAGGGGAGGGGGGAAGAGGGAGCAGAAGAGACAGACCAAGAAGCACGCCCCTCAATTCAACTACCAGGCTCACCGACAGGCTGAAAGCTTGTAATGAGACAACTCCTTTAACTCTTAAATATATAACTCTAAAAATGGCATTCAGATAACATTTTTGGAATGTCTTATCTCTAGAATCTCGTACCTATAACTTGTTATATTTTTCAAGAAAGACATGTAGGCCCTTTTTGAAATTCTTTAATCCCTTAATTACCAAACCTATTTTTTTTTCACATTCATTTTTTCCTCCTTGCCTTCCCAGAGGCATAACGTTTTTATTTTTTCATTTACATAGACATATGAGGACTTTGTACGACAAGATTCACTTTCTATTGGTGTCATTCACTGTACCATAGAATATACCGGGAAACAACAAAAAAATTCTAAGTGGGGCAAAATGTGAAAAAAAGCACTAGAGCCATGTTTGCAGGGTTTTTGTTTTCAATATAAATGGCTTCCAGCTGCCATGTAGACTGATCAAGCCCTGCGATCTCACCACGGGGGCCCACAATGGAGTTAGGAATGTCGCGGGTGGTCCCGCTCAATGGCCCGCGGGCCGCAGGCGCACCTGTGGCCACCCCCCACCCCCCCCCGGGTGTTTGCCGGGGTCGGGTGCCGCTGCTGGCCACGGGACTAGCGGTGGGTCTGCAGCACTCAGAGACTCACCTGACCTCATTCCTGTCCCGTCCGCGTCCTCTGCCTTAGAGAACGGGCACGCACGCGCTCGTTCTTGGAAATTTAAAGGGCCAGCGCCCCGGTAATTGGCAAATTGCCGGGCTCTTCCCCTATTTAAGGCTACGCTCCACAATCACTCCTTGCTGGATCTATGTTGCCTCGTGCCTTAGTAAAAGTGTTCCCTAAGTGTATTCTCGCCTTACCGTGTACCAGACCTTTTGCTACGTTTCTCGACTCCGAACCTCTGCCGCCTGCCCTGACCTTCCTGCCTGTCCACGACCACGAACCATTGCCGTCAGCCCTGACCTTACTGCTTGCCCACGACTACGATTCTTGGATTACGACTCTGTACCACGCTGCACCTCGGCCGCCATCGCAAGCAAGTCACGTCGGGGGTAGCGACCTGGTAGCCTCACGCCGCAGCAAGTCCATCCCGCTTTGCGGCGGGCTCTGGTGAATACCGGGGGCTACTTAGACTCCGCTCCCTGGCGTGGCTTAGCTATCATCGCTTGCGGTGGTCCAGAGGATCCACTAGCCAGCCGTTACAAGGAACAATGTTTCTGATTCATTTAGATGCCAGGGCTGTCTTCGGCACGGTGTCTGAGGTGTTCAACAGCGTGGAATGGAGTCAGCTCCATTCCATGCTGTTACTGGTGGGTGTCAGCTGCAATTAGCAGCTGGCACCTGCCAGCTATGTAGCGGGATCGCAGCGTGCCAGGATGTATTCATACATCCAGATGTGATAAGGGGTTAATGAATGAACCGTCACAACATCTTGTGGCAGCGAGTTCCATAGTTTTACTGCTCTTATAGTAAACAATCCCTTTATATGATGATAGTGAAACCTTCTTTGTTGTAGACATAAAAGATGCCCCCTTGCATAGTTACATACCCATGTGTAAGAAGATCACAAAAAAGATCTCTAGACTGTCCATTCATATATCTGCACATTGCAATGTAATAGCATTTAAACTGTATTGTTTTTTAAATGACTAATCCCAGATTTGATAACCTGTCTTGGTACTGCAATCTACCAATTCCCTTAATTATTTTAGTCACAGAGTTTCAGGCCTGACAGCAGGTTTACTGACCCAGACCATGATATAGGTCTGATGCTGTGAGTCTGTCATTAAACTCATCATCAGGCTGGGAAACATTGCCAAAAAGTGCCTGTAATATACATGTGTGAGAATGACCTTAGTATTGTTTTTAAATTCATACCCATGTGAAGTAAGAATAGAACATTCAGTGTTAATATACATAGGAAAAATACGGTTCTCCATGGAGATATGTTGGAATCTTATTTCTGAATCCCATTCTGCATGAAAGACATTCAGACATTAATGTAGAACTAAAGACAGGACTAAGGCCAAAAGTAATGACATCAACATTTAATATCACATGCATAAGGTTCATTAACCTGCAGAAAAAGTTGAGAAGGATACAGCTGTGAAACGCATAGCTCATAACACAGGTGCACGTCTAGCTCCGAGGTATTGTTAGCGTCTGTATGAATGTGATGAGTTTGCAGTTCTTTTCTTATGATTGCTGATTCATTGTTTATTGTTTTTTGAGAAGACCCAACAGATTTGCATATGTTATATTAATTCTGGCTCACGGCTTGCTCAGGAAAACCTTAATTTGAGTAGAAATTTAAAAAAAGAAAACATGTGATTGATTTGGCTGCAAAATTGTAATTAAAGCTTCAGAGGAAAATGTCAGACAGCTTTAAGATTAAATTTGGGAATATTTTTGGATTGCTTTTAATATGTGTCAGACATGTCTTCAAAAAAGCTATTCTCGTATAGAGCAAGCCAGTTCTTTTTTCTTTCCAACAACTCAAAGGTACCAAATTATATATCTCTTGACTCAAAAAGGATTGTCCTTTTTAAATGCTGTTTGCTCCATAAATGGAGCAAAGTGAGTTAGGAGCAAGATGCAATCCATGTCACAGAGTAATAAAATAAATGGTAGTGGTCAAACTACCATTTATAGTTATAGCCTAGCAAGTGACTTTTATTTTCTTAAACTATGGATTGCTATGGTAACACTTAATATTCAATATGCTAAGATTTATCGTTAAATCATAAAATATAGTAGATTTGGGTTATTTTTAAATTTTGGGGTAAATATTAAACTACTTTTAAAGTTGTTTATTATTATTATTGTTTATAGTATCTTGAAATGTAACATATTTTAACATATTGCTTTCAAATTTAAGAGTTTAAGAAAATAAATTAAATTATAATTAACATAGTATTTGGATAAAAAACAATTATGTCATTCAGAGCAGTTCTTAAGGAATTTTGCTGACAGTTAAAGGTGTGTTCGCACCATGTTGTTTCACAGAGCCTACTGTTCACAGCCAGCTTCGGGCTCACGCTTCCTCTTCAGGTTGTGGGCAGTTCTTCAGCAGTGAATGGCATATCAGATCTGCTATTCTTTAATGAGCCTCTTAGAGGAACATTGCTGATAGAGGGGGTTTTAATAGCAGGGCACAAGGCTATAGAACTCTAAAGGCTTAATGCTTGTCATTAACAAAAAATAAACAAGCTTCTGTGCTGCTGATAAGACACAGCAGAGAGTGATGTCATCACCCCAACCATCCCAGCTAGGGCTGCTAGAGCAGATAGAGGTGGTCAGTAACTGGAGAAGCTTGTGTAAACTAGCTGGAGAGTAGAACTGCTCTAACATTGAAATGAAGCAAAATAAGAACAGCAATATGTTTGGTAATAGTCTTTATATACCTTTGCTTACATGTTTAAAGCTAATCAATGTTGTGGGAATACCTCTTTAAATATCAAAGGAGTATCTCCTTTCCACTAACCATTTGCCTAATAATAGGCAAAAGGGTGGATGACACCATTGCTTCTTTACGTCTATGCACACCCCACATTGACCCCATGCCACAGGCCGTTATAGACATAAATTCAGACAGTACTTATTTAGGTAACTTTCAAATTTAAAGATTTATTGGTGCTAACAATGTTTCAGGCAGTAATACACCCAGGCCCACCGCAGGGCCAGCTCAGATTGCCCGCCGAGGGGACCAGTGTTCTCCCCGGCGGGCCCAGAGTCCTGGCGCCGGTCTGTGGCACGCTACAGGAGCCGCAATGGTCGCATCAGCGACCGGACCCCTGTGGCAGGGGACCGACAGGCCCCCCCTCGCCACACGGCTACACGGCCGGGTCACCGACCCAGCCATGCAGCCATCACGGCCGCCGCCTGCACCGCGCGGTGCAAGCAGCAGCCGAGGCTGAACAGCGGGGATCTACTGATCCCATCTGTCAGCTCCCAGGAGGCCGCGGTGCAGGCGCGCGATGTGATGACGTCATCGCGCGCCCGCTCGGGCGTCCTGCCCCATGCTGCCGGCAGCCTCCGGGGAATAAGACAGAAGAGGAAGCTGGACATCGGGTTTAAGTATAGTTTTTACTTATTTTTAAAAAACTACTGGCCGTCTACCGTTCCTGCCTAGCTATATACCAGCCCTGGCTACCTGACCTGCCTAGCTATATACCAGCCCTGGCTACCTGCCCTCCCAAATTATACCAGCCCTGGCTACCTGTCCTGCCTAGCTATATCCCAGCCTGGCTACCTGCCCTGCCTAGCTATATCCCAGCCCTGGCTACCTGTCCTGCCTAGCTATATACCAGCCCTGGCTACTTGTATACCTGTCTGCCTAGTTATACCAGCCCTGGCTACCTGTCCTGCCTAGCTATATCCCAGCCCTGTATACCTGCCCTGCCTAGCTATATACCGCCTGGCTACCTTTTATACCTGCCTAGCTTATATTACGCCCTGGCTCCTGCCCTGCCTAGCTATATACCAGCCCTGGCTCCTGTCCTGCCTAGCTATATACCAGCCCTGGCTATCTGATACCTGCCCTGCCTAGCAATATACCAGCCCTGGCTACCTGTCCTGCCTAGCTTATACCAGCCTGGCTACCTGTATACCTTTGTCCTGCTAGCTATATACCAGCCTGGCTACCTGTATACCTGCCCTGCCTAGCTATATACCAGCCCTGGCTACCTGTATACCTGCCCTGCCTAGCTATATACCAGCCCTGTATCCCTGTATACCTGTCTGCCTAGCTATATACCAGCCTGGCTATCTGTATACCTGTCCTGCCTAGGCTATATACCAGCCCTGGCTACCTGTATTCCCTGCCCTGCCTAGCTATATACCAGCCCTGGCTACCTGTATACCTGCCTGCCCAGCTATATCCCAGCCCTGTCTACCTGTATACCTGCCCTCCCTTTAGCTTTATACCAGCCCTGTCTACCTGTATACCTGCCCTGCCTAGCTATATACCAGCCCTGTCTACCCGTATACCGTCCCTACCTAGCTATATACCAGCCCTGGCAACCTGTATACCTGCCGGCCTAGCTATATACTAGCCCTGTCTGCCTGTATACCTGCCTGTCTAGCAAATATACCTGCCCTGTTTACCTGTATACCTGCCCTGTCTAGCTTTTATACCGCCCTGTCTACCTGTATACCTGCCCTGTCTACCTGTATCCCTGCCCTGTCTAGCTATATACCTGCCTGTCTACCTGTAAAACCTGCTGTCTAGCTATATACCTGTCCTGTCTTCCTGTATACCTCCCCTGTTAGCTATATACCTGCCCTGTCTCCCTGTTTACCTGCCTGTCTAGTATATACTGCCTGCCTAGCTATATACCTCCCCTGTCTACCTGTATACCAGCCCTGGTCTAGCTATAAACCTGCCCTGTCTACCTGTATACCTGCCCTGTCTAGTTTATATACCTGCCCTGTTAGCTTTTACCTGCCCTGTTAGTGTATGCCTGCCCTGTCTGCCTATTATGCCTGCCTGTCTGCCTATATGCCTGGCCTGTCTACCTATAAGTGGCCCTGTCTTTTATATGGCCCTGCCTGGCTGCATACTAGCCCTGCCTGGCTACATACTAGCCTGCCTGCCTACATACTGGCCCTCCCTGCCTACATACTGGCCCTGACTCCCTTTACATACTGGTCCTGATCCCTTTACATATGGTCCTAGCTGGCTAATTACTGCCCCTGGCCTAGCTGGCTAATTACAGCCCCTGGCCCTACCTGGCAAATTTACTGGCCCTACCTGGATAATTACTGGCCCTACCTGGCTAGGTACTGGGGGAGCCCTAGCTACCCTGGCTGATTACTGGGGGAAGCCCTAGCTACATGGCTGATTACTGGGGGCAACCCAGCTACCTGGCTAGTTACTGGGGGCAGCCCTAGCTACCTGGCTAGTTACTGAGGGCACCCCTAGCTACCTGGCTAGTTACTGGGGCAGCCCTAGCTACCTGGCTAGTTTTTACTGGGGCTAATTACAGTGGTAGGCCTTGTCTACCTCCAAATTAATGGAGGAAGGCCCTGTTTCCCTACCTATGGGGGGGTCTACCTATTAAATGCCACTTATCTGACATTTTTTAAGTTCTAATTTTTCGGTCTAACATAGCTGTTTGGGGAATTGATAGGAAAGTGCTGGAAAAAGAGAGGAGTCTAAGATGTATTTGTGGTAAATTCTACAGAGACGAGTAGTGGCCACTAGAAGAAGACATTGCATGCTGTACTGGACAAGAAAGAAATGGAAGGGAACGACTCATCGGGATGACGTCATGGAGGTTTGGGCAGAAGGAGACGAAAAGGAGAAGAGAACAACTCCATCAGAGATAACGTCTCCTGTGAGTCCCTGCTGTCGGGGTAAGTTTACTTCTGTGTTGAGTCGTGCTGTGTTCTGTGATGGTGACCTGACTATGGTGATGGTTGGTGGGGTTGTAGGTTATGTTGGGGTTTTTGTATAGTGTCAGTGTGGGCTTGTCCTGATTGTAAAGCAAGTGCACACCCGACTCTGTGATGGATTTTCTGCCCACGGTTTCTTTCTTGCTTTGTGTGTAGGCTGCTTTTACACGGAGCGGTTTTGGTGCATTTTTTGTGTAGAAATGTACAGCATTAAAATGCTCTGCCTTTCTGCACAAAAACGCACCCAAAAAAAAAATCAAAAACACTCTGTGGGGAAAGCACCTTCATAGTGTAGTTTATTTTAGAAAGTGGCGAGGTGCGAGAACAAGGGGAATTTTTTAAGCGGATATTGTATGTGGGCTGGTGGGGGCTTTGTGCCAGGGCTGATTTTTATTCCCAGTCCGGCCCTGAATACACCCTCCTGGATAGATTTCTGTATTGCAGAGAAACAGAAGGTCATTAATAACCGTATGAGGTTGCCCCGCCAACAAAATGCCCGTGTCCCCAATAAACAATGTACTCCTATAAGTACCCTGTCATAGTTATGTCTCTGTAATAGCTGTGTTATTACCACTCTGCATATTTTTTCTTCCATTGGGCTTCTCTTTAGCATCAAGCACCACCTTGCTGGCCCTAAAACTGGACAACATCACTATCCAGTACTATAGCAGCTGGAGCCAAAGAGGATGCAGAAGCTTACTGCTGTTCAGCTGCTCACCCAGTCACTTCAAACCAAAACAACTACAGGTATAACACCTAGAATAAAGATACATAAAACATAACTTTTAATAAAAATAAATAAGAAGTGAGAAAGAAAACGAAAAGACACCCTCAAATATCCTATCAAAGACCTGTCTGCCTCAAAAATGGGGAAATTCGCCCCAATAAGGGCGCCCCCACACTGGAACCTAAACTAACCTGTCCCTAGCTACATCTAAATGAAAAATAGAAAAACACATATACCACAAATGGAGTGCACAAACAAAAAAAGTGCTGTGATAAATAACAATACAACAGACAATATACGTTTGATGTTCAATAATACTATGAATTGATGATGCGTCATAGGAAGATGATCAATAACGCATAAATATTCCAATATTGGAATGTAGCTAGGGACAGGGTTAGTTTAGGTTCCAGTGTGGGGGCGCCCTTATTGGGGCGATTTCCCCGTTTTTGAGGTAGACAGGTCTTTGATAGGGTATATTTGAGGGTGTCTTTTCGTTTTCTTTCCCCAATTCTTATTATTTTTATTAAAGTTATGTTTTATGTATTTTTTATTCTAGGTGTTATAACTGTAGTTGTTTTGGTTTAAATTGTATTGGTATACCCAGAACTTCATTTCATTATTCAAGGGTTCTCTACACCTATACATCGTGCTTAAGTAGAGTACATGGTAGTGTTTGTGTCACCCAGTCACTTCCACTCATAGACAGACAGCTAAATAGCAGGGACAATATCTTTGTTGACACACCTTTAAGTCATGATGCAGTATGCTAACAGCAGAGAGTGCACGTGATCTTTTCTGGCTTGGGGGTTTGGTGGAATCCTGTTCTGTGCACACAGTCGGCCCTGTGGATGTAGCTGCTATAGTGTGCCATCCCCCTTACAATGCCAGATCGATCCCTCACACATCTTTACCCAAGACAGCTACAGGCATTCCAGCAGGACAGAGTCACCATCAGTTGAAAATGCTTCTAAGGATATTTTAGTCATGCAAATTGAGGCCTGGCTTATTTTCGGTGTGACATGCAATTGGGGTGTCTAATTAAGGACATGGCTTACAGTTTAATAGAATGTAAAAGGGTTTTGTAATTATTATTTTTACAGTATTTTTGTCAGAAGAGTCATTATTTAGCACAGGGATCTGACAGTAGCAGTGGGAGATAGATGGTGGCTTCATCCCTTCCTCACAAGACAGCAATAGCATCTTTCATCTTCCTCCATTCCTGGCATACTTTATATGCCTATAATAGTTTAAGATGTTTAGATCACTAAATCCCTCATCTTCATTACTTCCCTGGCATGCTTAACATGGCATTAGTAGATGGTGATGGGCAGATGACTACATTCCTTATCTGTCTCTTTAATGGCATGCTTTATATGGCAGATGGTGATGGGCAGATGACCACATCCCTTACCTGTCTCTTCCCTGGCATGCTTTACATGGCAGTAGCAGATGGTGATGGACAGATGACTACATCCCTCACCTTCCTGCTTCCCTGACATGCTTAACATGGCAGCAGCAGTTGGTGTTGGTCAGATGGCTATATACCTCATCTTCTTCCTTGCCTGGCATGCTTTATATGGCAGCAGCAGATAAGGATGGGCAGATGCCTACATCCCTTACCTTTCTCCTTCTCTGGCATGCTTTATATAGCAGCAACAGTTGGAGATGGACAAATGACTACATCCCTCATCTTAATTCTTTCCTGGCATGCTTTATATGGCATTAGTAGTTGGGGATGGTTAGATGACTACATCCCTTACCTTCCTCTTCCTCCAGGGAAGGAGAAAGATAAGAGATGATACTGATGTCTTGTCAGGGAGGAATGTGGTTATCTGTCAATTTCCCAAAGTGCAGTGTTAAAAACAGCTCCTATTTTACTTTATTTTATCTTATCATTACCCTTTCCTCCACATTGATGTTAGCTTTAAGTCCATGGAGTAGGACTTAAAGGAACAGACTTGAAGTAGATCAGTCCATTAGGATAGATAGATGGAGCATCTACAGCTGTGTTAGTGGCCTGACATCTTCTCTGCCCATAGCACCACTGCCCGGCTGTTATTGGACTCTTAGATCAACTCATGACTGACATCAAAAGGACAAAATTTACAGCGACTTGCCCACAACAATAATTTGTTTGTAAAGATTTGGGACAGCTGTCAACTATGGTAAAATGATTATATATTTTTAACCTCCAATAGTAGAAATCATTCTGTGATGTGGAGTTTTATTGTATACCGATTCTATACTATTAATATTGCACAGTACCCAAGCACTGGTTGTGTTTTTTTTACTGTATGTCTACATAAAAATATTTGCTTCCCCACCTCACAAAAAGCTTTTGTTCCCTGACATTTAATAAAAGTCTACTCAGTAAGTGTCCAACTGCTGGGTGCTAGAATTTAGAGCTTAACAGAAGTGGTGAAGCAGAGCGGTAAGGAGAGTCAATCATTCTCAGATATAAAGCCCTTGTTTTAAAGGAAAAAATTTACCAAGGTCTCACAAAAAGGAGTGGGGCGCAAATACTCTGCTACAATATTATTTTAGCAAAAAAATATATATAACTGTAATTTTATAAAATTATAAAATTTAAAGCTGAAAATAATATTTAATTGTAAGGGGGGGAAACAGCGGGAAAGGGGTAATAACGGTGTTATTTTCCAGCCGGGGTCCTTGCATGCCCTTAAAATGTCCAGACACAGCCCCAGGGTAAACCCTTTGGGGGGGAATGAAAGGCCAAATATTAGATAGGGGGGCGAGGTATAACTGTCGAATATTTTTAACGTTTAATATTTTAGCACGCTTCCACCCCTTCCCGGGGCGGCCTTTCATTGGGAAAAAGTAGGCGGGGTGGGGCTTACTCCCCATGGTTCCACTCCATGTTTTCCCTGCGTTTGTCCCCGGGAAGGACTAGAGGTGGTTACAACCCGATTCCTTAAGTTTTGGGGTGGAACATGCGGGAAAATCAGCGGGAAAACTTACAAGCGTCATAAGTTGGTTTTTTATTTTGGGCCCAAACGACGGGTTTGTTTTTTTTATTTGTGCATGCTTGCACTTTTTTTCTGTTTGCTGTTTAATAAAAAATCAAAAGGCCTGTGTTTTGCCCCCTGAAGTCTGTTCTGTTTCCCTGAAAACACGTTGCCAAGATCCCAAGCCGCTAGAGCCCCCAGACCTCCCCCCTTCTTTTCAACTATCTTTAAACTTGGCATTTCCCTTCCCCCCTTTTAAAAAACCCTACTCATCCCCATCCTTAAAAAACCATCTTTTTGCCCCCTCCCTCTTTCCAACTATGCCCCTATCATGTTTCCATTTGCCTCAAAGCATTTGAAAGCCGCCCATCTTAACTGCCCCTCCCATCTCTCCCCCCCAAACTCTCTCCT
This sequence comes from Phyllomedusa bahiana, assembly GCA_025379985.1. Taxonomy (NCBI): domain Eukaryota; kingdom Metazoa; phylum Chordata; class Amphibia; order Anura; family Hylidae; genus Phyllomedusa; species Phyllomedusa bahiana. The sequence continues at coordinate 248,810 of JAODAL010000531.1, read as the reverse complement.
AAACCCACTGAAATCGGGTTTTCCCGAACTAATCACTCTACCGAAACGCCGTAACCAAAAATCACCAATGCCCTGCAACGAAAACCCACGCCACTACTCGGTGTTCTCTTCTAGCCGCCCTCTGTCTTTGAATTTGACCATTCACTTCTCCTACCACCTTCCTCCCCGGCTCACGGACTTGCTCCTTTCTGGATCTCCTCATACCTCACTTACCCATTTCAGCGTCTCTCCTCTCGCCCCACCTCCTCCTCAATCCCACTGTAGCTAAAGACACCCAATTACATCTTGGCCCAGCGTCCCCTCTCTACCTCCGGGTCCACCCTTTTTTCCCCTCCCGTCCCCTAAAACTAAAGGGGGGGAAAAAATGTTTTTTTCCCTCTTCCCACCATCCCACTCTACCCCTCCAATGATCTCTCTATCACTGCAATGGTACACTCTTCACAGCTCCCAAAGGTTCCTGGGAAAATTTTTGATCCAATCTGCCCTTTCAATAGCACACCCAAAACCCTTGCCTCTGCCTCCCCTCCACTGAAAAATATCTCCGAATCCGTCATTCTTAACTTTAAAAGCAAAAAAATTGCTTGCCCATCCCCTTGTTTTCCCCAAACTTTTTTGCAACTTTTTCTCTGGGGCCTCCCATCTACACTCTCGTCCTTTCCAATCCTCCTTCCTCTGTCCCCTTTATCCCCTCTCTCCTCGTACCCCCCCGCCTCTCCCCTCTCCCCTATCCGTTCCCGGGCTGCCCATTGCCCCGAACCCAGTTCAAGCTAGCAACCTTCCTCCCAAGGCCTCCATATCCTCTCCCCCTCCATACATTCTCCCCTAATCTCCAGAACCCCCCCTCACGCAACCTCCGCTCCCCAAGGACCTTCTTTTTGTCTCCTCTTATCGCTTTCCATGACCGTTTTCCAAGATTCTCCCTCTTCCCCCCCACTCTGGAACTCACTTCCCAAACACATCGACTCTCCCCCTCTCACTTGCCTCAAATTACCTGAAAACCCCATCTCTTCAGGTTTTGCCTATAACCAAAATAATCCTGTTTTTTCTACTCCCCCAAAAACAGCCTGCCCCACCTTCGTCTCTCCCCTCCTTCCCTGTAGATGAAAAGCCCCTCCGGCAGGGCACCTCTACTCTGTCCATTTGTTAGTACATATTGTTACTATTGTAATTGTCTGTTGTGTTATGTATGAAATTCCCCTGAATGACAGTCCCCGGAACCAAGGGCACTCTAAAAAATAATATAAAAAAATAATTAAAAATAATATGATGGGGGTATGAAGGGCTATTGAGGCAGTATTGAAAACGCCTGAGACAAAAGGGAAGCGTAAAAACATATGCCTGGGTGAAAGCAGCTACCGCACAGAAACAGAGTCAGTGAAAATGGACCGAGCTGGTAAAACAGCTGAACAAAGCGAACGCCAAACCCCCACTGATGGCGGCTAGTCCAGAAAACGCAGAGGAGACCCTCCCGGGGCCCCAACTGAGACCAAACCCCCTGCTATTGGACCCCCCAAGCCACGATGAGGAAAAAAAAAACAGGTAACCAACTCTGCAGCAACAGCTTCAGGCCTTTGGGGGTTTAGGCCAGAGGGGCCCAAAAGGTGTGCATCAACACCCGCCGGGGTGCAAAGTCCTGCGAGATGACCAAGGATGATGACACCGAGGGGGAAAACCGGGGGGCCTTTGAAAGAATAAGGGAAAGAGCAGCTTACCTGTGGACCGTGGGCGGGTGTCCCGGGCCCCCCTTTCCTAACGGGGGGAAACCCCAAAGGCCATTTCGCCAAGAGTCAAAGAGCCAAGGACTACGCCCAAACAAAGTGGGGTTAGGCCCCAAATGGGGGGCCCCTGGCCAAAAGTGCTAAAGAAAGTTCGCCCCGGGAGTTTGATCCTGCCAAGCCCGCAAAAATCCCAATATAAACTGTTCCCCTTCCAACAAGTGGCGCAGGCCCGGACTCTACCCGGCCCAAGTGGGCGAACGGGTGGTCTGTGACCGTTTTGTGGGGCCCTTCCCACAGGCTTCACGGTGCTGGGCTACACAAAACCCCCCAAAAATGGGGACGAACTGGGCACAGTGGTGGGGAGATACAGCGCCACGGAAGAGTTCCTGGGGGCTAACCCCAGGGGAAAACTGCAGACCTCCACCCGCAGTAAGACTGTTCCTGTCCCAAGAGAGGGGTCATGGTTAAGTGAAAGGGGGAGAGGCCCAAAACCCCAAAAAAGCCCCCGTTTCTAAAACCGGGGGCCCCAAATCTGTGGCGGTGCCAAACTGGGACTGTGGAGGCCGTTGCCCGGGGGGGAGGAACCATGGGGAATGTGGGTCGGGGAGCTACCTCCCGGGGCACGGCCATCTTCTCCACAAGGGTTGTGGTGGGGTGGACCCCGGAGTGCAATGTCACCGTTTTAAGGAATTCCTGCAGGGCCCCCCTGGAATGGGGAGTTGGGGACCATTGTGCAAGCACAATGGTGAACCCGGACCCCCTACAACACCCGAATAGGGGGAGTGTGTATTCATGGGATGCCAAGGACTACCCCACTGCCCTACTTGCCATGAGAAAAAGCCTGTGGGGTAACAACATGAGGTGGCCGTTGTGGAAATTCCCCCCGGGGGAATTATTGGATGTGATTTCCCCTTGTTTTGGGATTTATGGGGGAATTAAAAAAAAAATCATGTATATGTGGTACCGCCTTAAATAAGTTGCCTGGGATAATGAAGAACAAATGCCTTTTCCTTTTTCGGGGCCGGTGGGGCCCGAGGGGGGCCCCCTCTGATTGGGAAACCCCCTCCCTTTTCCCGTCTCGAGGGAATTTTGGGACGGAACAATTGGGGACCCTAACTTACAGAACGCTTGGAAAAGCGTAAAGGTCATAGATTTAAAAACCCAGGAAACCCGGGGGGGGGAGTTGGTGACCCCCCACTGCGCCTGAGAATAACCCTGCTGTACGGGTGTGGAAAAAGACACAACAGAGGTGGTGGGCAGTGGTTGACCCCGAACCCCTGTCCGTTTTGGTCTGGAGTAGCCCATTCCCATAGTTGGGGGGACATTTTGGGGGGTAGAAAAACTAAAGGGAGGGATGGGGCGGGAAATTTTACTGGGGCCCGGCACTAAGGGCAGTAAAGATTTTTTTGTCAATCTTGTCCGGGGTGTCAGGGCCATTCCCCCAGACCCCATTTCGGGGGTCCATTGGTTCCTTGCCAATATTTTGGGTGCCATTTGATGGTTGGGAGGCTGGTCGGCCCTCCTAATTGGCCCGGGAAAAACAGCAATCTGTGGTGTTGATTATGCCCCCCCGCTACCCCCAGGCCATACCCCCCAGAAACACCTCCTCCAAAGGGATAGTAAGGACTCTTTATTTCTTCACCCATAAGGGATCCCAAAAGGAGATCCCGACAGAAACAGGGGCCTCCATTTTTGTCCAAGGGACCAAAGAGCTTGGGGCATGCTAAAAAATTACCCACCTTTGCCCCCGTGTACCCTCCCAGACCGAGGTCGGTAGAAAAATTTCAATAAACCTTAAAACGTGTTAAGAAAGGTGGTGGACAAGGATGGGAGGGTTGGGACGCCCGTTGCCCTATCGATGTTTTCTTCCAGGGGAAATCCCACAGGCATCATGGGGTTTCTCCATTCGAGCGCTATATGGGAGACTCCCCCCCCGGCTTTGGCTAGCCAGAAAACCTGGGAAAAAGAGAAACCCCTTAAGGAGTGTCATCGAGCATAAGCCGACATGCGGACAGGATCGCGGCAGTTTTCCCATTGTAAGGGAGAAACATGCACCGGGCCCGGAAGCCCAGGCCCGGGTTTAAACAGGTACAGTGAGCAAGGCCGTCCCGAAACGCATTGTGCTATACCACAAAAATGGGTGTATGTTTTCAGGTGCATTTTACTATTTTTGGGTGGAAAAAAATGCTGCTTTTTTCCGCTACCCGGGTTTTTTTATTCGGTGGGATCAGACTTTTTTAAACCATACCCGGGAATCCTTTACTTGTGCTTACAACAGGGCCGCAAGGGCCCTTAAGCCAGGGGACAGGGTGTTTTAATTGTCCCAGCTGTAGAAAGAATTTCTAGCCCAAAAAATTGCAAGGGCCCCCTTAGATTTGCGAACAAGTGATAGGTGAACTACAAGGTTTTTCACCAGGGAAAAAGAAAGCCATTACAGGTTTTCATTTTAAACCCATCAAAAACCCCGGAAGGACCCCCAGAAAGTTGGTGGTGCAAAAAGGGGTCAGGGGGGTCCAAAAAAGGGGTTACCCGTCCTATCGCGGGGAACCTTTTCAGAGGTCCGAGGCAGGAGGTCAGGGGAATTCCTACAGAGGAAAAAGGGGGGCTTTTTGGCTTCCCGGCCCGGGCAGACGAATTAAACATGAATTGCACCCGAGCCCCGGTCAAAAGTTTTGGTTAAGACCATACAGGGGGGCCCGAAGCCCAGAGGGAAGCCTACAAAGAGGGGAGGAAAATGTTAGCCTTTGGGGTCATAGAGAAAGTCCCAAAGTTGGGGGGGTTTTTTAGCCAATTTTGATCATTCCTAAGCCGAATGGTAGCTTGCGGTTCTGAATATTTTTCCCCAGTTTAACGAAATCTCCAAATTTGATCCTACCTCATGCCCGGGCGACAAGTGATCTAGGTTTGGGAAAACCACCCTTTGACCTACCAGAGGGGATTGCCCTTCCCCTCACAGATGAGGGCCCGGGAGAAAACACTTTTTTTACCCCCAAAGGGCATTTCCAGTATGGGGTCCTTCTCTTTGGTTTACTGGGGCCCCCCCGACCTTTCAAAGGCTAAAGGAATCATCCTGCAGCCCATAAAAGTACCGGCTATGGTGAGTGGTGATTATAGTGCGATTGGGATTTTGCATCTGGCTAAGGGGGCAAGTAGTCCTAACACGATAGGAGCCCCCGGCCTAACGGCCAATCCACAGAAAGTGCGATGGGCAAAAGGAGGGTCGCACCCCGGTATAATATCGGCCAGGGATTATCATACCCCCACAGATAAGCTTTGAAAACCCTTTTGGAAAATTTGGGCCCCAAACCCGTGTCCAAAAAACGGGTTTGAGCCCTTTCCGGGGATTGCAGGCTATTAAGGAGTTTGTGCCAGGCTTCGCCTCAAAACCGCCCTCCACAACCTCCCAAGGGACAAAATCCACCCTGGTACAGGGAATCGGAGGGCCGGCAAGCCCTTTCCAAAAACTCAAGAAGGTTCTATGTTAGAGGCCTGTACTGATCACCCCTAACTTTAAGGAGGAGTTCCTGGTACAGACAAATACCTCAGAAGTAGGCTTAGGGGCAGTCTTATCCCAAAGGATTAATGGGGAAAAGCACCCCGTCGTGTACCTCAGCCAGAAGCTGTCGGTGGCTGAGAAAAATTATTCAATTGTGGAGAGGGAATGTCTGGCCCTGAAATGAGCCATTGCGTCACTTCGATATTACCTGGTGGGAAGGCAGTTTAGGGTGATTACAGATCACTCCCCGCTAAAGTGGATGTCCCAAAATAAAGGGAAGAACGCAAGGGTAACACGGTGGTTCCTGGCACTACAGGACTTTAAATTCTGTGTGGAACGCCGTCCTAGGTCCCAGCAAGCAAACGCAGATGCGTTGTCTAGAGTGCACAGTTTCGGGGCACAAGGTGCTCCGCCCCACGGATCTGAGCAGTGGGGGGATATGTAAGGTGGCAACAGCAGGAAGGGTATATAACGGTGTATATATCCCGGCCAGGGTCCTTGCATGTGCCTTCAAATGTCCAGACACATGCCTTGGGGGAATGAAAGGCCAATATTAGATAGGTGTCGACAGGATAGACTGTCGACATATGTTTAACGTTTAATATGTTAGCATGGCTTCCAGCCATTCACGGGTCGGCCTTTCATTGGGAGTAAGCATAGAGCAGGGTGGGTGCTTACTCCCCATGGTTCCACTCCATGATTTCCCTGCTGTATATAAGTCAGCAGGGAAGCTGACTAGAGGTGGTTACAACCCCTGATTACCTTCAAGTCTTGGGTGGAGACATGCTGGAAAATCAGCAGGAAAACTTACAAGCTGTCAGTAAGTTGGTCTTTGTTAGTTAGAGCCCAAACGAGCAGGCGTTTGTTTTGTTTATAGTTGTGCATGCCTTGCACTTGCTTTTCTGTTTGCTGATTAATAAAAAATACAGAGGCACTGTGTTTTTGCACCTGAAGATCTGTCTCTGTCTCTGCCTGAAAATACACGTGTGCCAAGATCCCAGAGCCGCTAGAGCTCACAATACAGAATATATTTGTATATATATATATTATATATATATATATATATATATATATATATATATATATATAATAGAAAAAATCCACAGCACTCCACAAACAAATGAAGCAAAAAGAGTGTTTATTCCTCCCTGCTTAAGAAAGCGACGTTTCAGCCCCCTCACAGGGCCTTTGTCAAGCAGTGTTACAAGTGATCATAAGAAGTATATATGTAGTGAACAATTAAGACAATCAAAGATCATTTGTAATAAAACATCGATCATATTACATTACAAATAGACATGTGCAAAGTGATACATACACCATTATATATATAAGCAATATACCAATAATGTAGTGTCAATAAGATATACACAACATCAATTACAAAGATGATACAAACATAATTAAATAATTACAAAAATCAAAAGGAGGCAGGGAACATAATTAGACTCACATATTCATAGCAAAACATGTCCCAGAAGCAGCGTCCTGCAAAGTGTACTGCGCATGCCCATTAGAACAACTATGATTGGTTGAAGAGTATCCATAGTTGCAAGACGCCACCATCTCCCTAGACTAAGCACACAGGCGTGTTGCAAACACAAATGTTAGCGGAGAAGTGGCGGAGCTGAAAGATAGCAATCAATGTAAAACTTAGATAATATAAGAGGGTAAAGGAATAGAGTCCTAAACACTGGTAAAAAGTGACGAGGAAGGGCATTTGCAGAAATTTCCCCCATTTGGGAGAAATACGGCAAAGCCAAAAGATGCCGGGCGACAATCGGTCCACATAGTGGATCACGACGCATAGTATCACAAACCTCAAGAACCCAGTGATGGCATACTCCAACGCCAAACACAGAACTCTACAAACCTAAAACCCCCATAGAACCTCAAAGTCGAGCAGACACATAGAAGTCCTTTAATAATGGTGTACTCCAACACCTAAATAGAACATATATAACAATCAGCATTAGTCAAGGTTGGGCTGGCAGAACATAAGTAAATAGGGACATCAGACGAATAATTTAATGTCCCGGCCTCATTGTACTCCCTGCTATCACATAGAACAAACAGCAGGGTAGAAAAGAGTACACAGGTCGGTCACTGGGGGAACCAAATAGAGCCAGGAAGGTGATAAAATCATTTGTAGCTTCTTAACAAAAAAGATGAACAAAGCAATGTATTTGGAAAATGTCTTAATTTAGTGCTCCCTACATTTTGAAAGCTATTCTTTGTAGCGAGACAACCCTTTCAATGTCAGAAATCTTTACTGGATCTTTTTTTTTTTTTTACAGCATATTAATAGTATCGTTAATTTAATATTATTTATGCAAGGAATATGATATTTAGTGGAGGGAAAACCCCTTTAATATTTATCTCAATGATATGATACGGTTTAGATTTCACACAGTGTAAAACAAGAAGTGACCTATAAAATAGCAGATCATTTTTATCATTATTCAACCTTCCAAAGTTATAGGTACATTGGGCTTACGTGCTGTACAGTTTTCTGTTGCAGTCAGTAGAACAAGCAGTTTATTACATTACTATTAATCCTGACTCAGCAAAACATATTTGTAGAATGCGAAGAGAAATGGGAAACCTCTATCTTCATTTCAGAAAGGGTTATGTCTCTTGGTGGTAGTGTTATGCTCCATGCGCACAAATTCACCATGTAAGCAGCAACTTAGGGATTTTTGCCATAGGGATAATCACCTTGCTACGCTTTCTGTTTCCTGGTTACTGGCATTAATCTTCATGTTTGTCTCATTATCTAAAACATATTGTGTACTAGAACCTGATACTCACAACACATACATATAAGAACATATATCGCTATGTATTTCTCACCAGAATGACCAGTAACACCTTTACCTTTCATTAGTGTTCCCTACAGGTATCATCATACCACATGTGGATTATTCAAGAATAATATATAAATGTATAAAATGCATGATTTATTCAGAGTAGAGAATCTGAAAGGGGTGGTCCAGGACATTTTAATAGCATACTACTGCCTTTTAAAAATAAATAAAAACTTATACTAATCTCTCCTCTCACCTGGAATCCAACGCTGCGCTGTCCTCACCCTCTGCCTGTCTTCTGTTATCTTGCAGTCTCCTGTGGGATGGAACGTCAACATTGATCGGCCACAGCGGTGACATGACATTGGCTGACATCACTGTGCTCCATATGGTTATGTCAGTCAATTGGACGATCTCAGACTGCAGGGACACCCCCGTAATTGGCAACCCACAGCTAACAGATTCAGTAATAACCTTCTAGTAGGAATAACAGCACAACACAGAGTTATAATACAAAAAGTTTTATAACTTTTTTTTTTAACAGGGAACACAAGTATTGACTAAAACAGACATATTAGAAATGTCCACAGGTCTATTTACTAAAACAGGTATATTTTACATCCACAGGTCCTCTTTAAGCAGCTAGACGTTCTGGAGTGGCAAGCACTGACTGTCTTAGTTTTTGTCCTGAGTGAAGGGAAACTAAAGGAACAGAGTCTTTTAGTATTGCCCTTGACACCAAAGGCACTCTAAGGCCATGTCCCCACAGCACCGGTTTGCGGCTGGTTTTTCAGACGGTTTGCAGTTTTGCAAACTGTCTGAAAAACCGCCCGCAAACTTTTACATGGGGCGCTATGGAAAACCCGTGCAGCAGTCCCCACTGTACGGGTTTTCCGCCCAGCGGTTTTTCAAACCGCCGGCGGCCCGAAAAACATTGTACATGTTCATTGTTCCGTCCAGTTTTCGGATGGTTTATGAACGTGTGAATGGGAAGGGGGAGGGCTTTTCTCCACTAATCGCGGAGAAAAGCCGTCCTCTCGCGCCCGTGTGCACGGCACAAAAAACGGATAAGCCGACCGGTATTTGTCCTGTGCCGTGGGGACGAGCCCTAATACTCACTGATCTCTCTCAACATCAGTCTACGAAAAGTGAGCCTTCTGGCCTTTCTTTAGAACAGGAAGAGTTCTATTACCAAGGAATTTGCTGTGCTTCATGGTTAAGGACATGGCTTATTATTAATGGATACAGTTGTACCCACAAGGTCATTTTTCGGGACATTACAAAGGTAATTTAACTGAAAGCTATCTGAGCACTGTAAAAGTTACTAGATGACTCCAGGCATGTACATAAACAGTTATACATGGTATCCATCTGACCCAACGTTTTGTCTCGTCATTAGGTCTGAAAACATACTTGAAGGTGTTTGTGTCTCAAATGTTAACAATCATTTGTAAGATATAACAGGTGACTTTTTAACCTTCTCTTAGGCTATATTCACATATAAGAGGTTTGTTGCAGAAAACACCTTCCATACATCTGAGTAGGGTTGTTCCTGCAGCATATGCATAGATTTCTGTAAGCCTATTCACATGAATGAAAATACACTTAGACCCATTATTGTTTTTTTTATTATTAGGATATTTTGTCTACTTTTCTGTTGCTCTACACATTAAAACAAATTGCATAAGTACAAGGGCACTGGTAAATCTTAGGGCGACATGTCCGAAAAGTGGCGTATCTATGCCAGTTTTAGGCGCATTAAATCAGTGTAAAGCGCCCCGGAGCGACCGATACTTTCTACACCTTGGCGTCAGGTATACCTTGCATAGATTACTTAATGCGCCTAAAATGAAACATCGTATCAAAAAAGGGTGCATTGCATCAAAAAAGGGGGCATTGCATAAAAAAAGGGGGCATTGTCTCAAAAAAGGGCGCTTCGTATCAAAAAAGGGCGCATCGTATCAAAAAAGGGCGCATTGCATCAAAAAAGGGCGCATTGCTCAACTCACGCCACATAGCATATCATTGGTAGAATATGGAATGCGTCTATCGAAGGCTCATTGCCCGACGGGGGCGCATAACATGTAAGATGCCTCAATAGGCGCTTTTCACGAAGGGGGCGCACAGTGCAAAATATTTAGGCGCATTACAAAGTGTAGTTCCCGGGGTATAATGCGCCTTGTTTTGGTGTACGACAGTCCATTTACAACAAGAATATGGCGTAAAAAGTGGGTTTGCCGCAACATAGAACAAAAAACTGACGTTGGCGTGTTGGGACATGTCGTCCATAGTTTTTAGCACTGTAAATTATTGTTAAAAGGCTTGTGATATTGCATGCCACATGGCACACTAGCATCAAGTATATAGGCACCCTTACCACTGTTAGTTATATGTTTATAGTACAAAAACACAGTTATCTAGTTATACATGACATAGCAATTTAAATGGCTACTTGCACTACTGCTTTATGTTATTTCTAAGGGACATTGGTGTCAAACCTGTCACTAAAAGGGTGCTGTCAGGTAGTATGCTATTAGCCTCAAGGATTTGATAAGGAAGATTTGAGCCATGTTTCTGAGCAGATTAGGCAGATTCGATGTCTTGTTATTAATACTATAATAATATAAGTAGCAGGTTTTATGTTTTTAGGTTTCCTTACAGTTTGCCGCCTATTCAGTCACCCGTTGCTGAAAGAAAGAGATATACTGAATTGCTTTCCACTGGAGCACAGAAATCAAAAGGCAGTGACAGAGAAAGTTCTTGGAGCAAATTAGTGCAATGGTGCATGATATTAAAAACCCAGCAGAATTAACAAACTGAATAAACTAGGCAAACAGGAGAAACATTGCTAAACATCTAAACATGGATGATATCACATTAATAGAAAAAAAGTGAATTGATAGTTATTACATACGAGATATACACTAATCAGCCGTAACATTAAAACCACCTGACAAGTATTTATTTTATTTATATAGTGCCAGTATAGGTGAGAGTCATCATTCACACTGGTCCTTGTCCCTACTGGGGCTCACAATCTAAATTCCAGATTAACCTTTGAGTTTGTTTTTTGGAGTATGGTGGAAACCAGAGAACCTGGAGGAAACCCAAGCAAACACGGGGAGAACATACAAACGCCTTGCAGATGTTGTCTAGGTAGGAATTGAACTCAGGACTCTAGCTAATATTGTAAAAAAAAACATATACCGTATATACTCGAGTATAAGCCGAGTTTTTCAGCACAAAAAATGTGCTGAAAAAATCTCCCCTGGTTTATACTCGAGTCACTGTCGGCGCTCGGGCGCTACGTTGGCCCGGGGCCGGGGGGCAGGGACACTTCAGTTATATGCGACTCCTCAGGGAGCGCAGATAACTGAATGCCGAGTGAGCGCACAGTGTCCGGACGCTGCGGTGGTCCGGGCACTGTCAGCGATCCCTTCACCTATATGCGACTCCTCCGGAGCGCACACAGGTGAAGAGATACCACTGCAGGGCAGAGAGCGAACGCTCCCTGCTCCGCAGTGGACTGCGGGCGGCCACAGACTCGCGGCTGTCCGGAGTTTCCTGCACAGGCAGCGTGTGTCATCACGCTTTGTGTGCAGCTTGATGACATCACCCGCTTGTGCCGGGAAGACCGAGGAGCGCGCCCAGGAGACGGAGCAGCGGGACCGAGGTAAGTGGTTGTTTTTTAATTTTTTTAAACTGCCTACAGCCTGCCCTATACCTGCCTACAGCCTGCGCTATGCCTACAGCTTGCCCTATACCTGCCTACAATCTGCCCTATACCTGCCTACAGCCTGCCCTATATCTGCCTAACGCCTGCCCTATACCTGCCTACAGCCTGCCCTATACCTGCTTACAGCCTGCCCTATACCTGCCTACAGCCTGCCATATACCTGCCTATAGCCTGCCATATACCTGCGTATGGGGCCATATACCTGCCTATTACCTGCGTATGGGGCCATATACCTGCCTATAATCTGCTTATGGGGGACATATAACTGCCTATTACATGCCTTTTGGGCCATATACCTGCCTATTGGGACATATACCTGCCTATATCTGCCTATGGGGCCATAAACCTGCCTATGGGGCCATATATCTGCCTATAACGGCCTGTGGGGGACATTAAACTACCTATGTAATTTTATTGGTATCCATTTTTATTTTTAAAATTTACCAGTAGCCGCTGCATTTTTTAAACCCCAGGCTTATACTCGAGTCAATAAGTTTTCCCGTTTTTTGGGGCAAAAATAGGTGCCTCCACTTAAAACTTCGGGTCGGCTTATACTCGAGTATATACGGTAACTCAAAATTACACTCATTACAATAAAGTATGCAAATACGTTATTTAATTAATCGATAAAATTACAGAAAATTTACACACTGACAGGAAAAGCTACCATAAAATATCAATAGTGATCCATAGTTTACATAATGCTATTAAATGGCAACACTCATCGTAATATGGTTGATATTCATGGGTTCCTTTTAGTGATAGGTGTTTACTGATTAATATTGTGTAGGTCTTCCTCATACTGTCAAATTCACTCTTACCCACTGTGACATGGACTCCATAAGACCGCTGAATGTGTTAAATGCAAATCCATTAATGCAAATGAAAATGTTAATAGTAAATCCTTTGATTCCTATAAATTGTGAGGTGGGGGGCCACTAGGGGATTGGATTTTTTTCCACACACCCACAGAGGGCTTAACCCAAATTTAAATCTGGGGAAATTTTGGGGGGGGGTCAAATTAAAAACCTTGAACACTTTGTTGTGTTTCTCAAACCATTTCTAAGCAATAAGGGGATTTGTCCTACTCAAGAGGTTGTGGGGACAAAGAAATGCGGGTGTAAAAAAAGGAAGTTACTTGGTCGCAAAAATTGTGTATTAAAAGGGGTTTGCCCCAAGCTCAAAAAAATTTAAAAAATTTCAGCTATCGGGGTCAAACAAAAAAAAAAAGTTTTAAAATTCACCTTCCCCTTTACCTCCGTTCCTGGATCTTTCCGGGTTTTCCTTCTTTTTAACCTTCCTTTTTTCTTTAAAAACTGGAAAACCATTTCTGCCCTTTCCCGGGGTTTTGGTTACAAGCGGGCCCATGTTTTTTTTACTTACAAAACCCCGCCAAAAGCTTTTTTACTTCCTAAGGTGATAAGGGAGGGGGCTTGTAAACCGGGGGAAACCCAATAAACATTTTAGTTTCAAAAAAAGAGAGGGGAAAAAAACCCAGCGCTGGAATGGAGGAGTTGAGTTTTTTTTATTTCATGTAGACTATTAATAAATTCTTATTTGAACTGGACAACCCTTTAAAGTGCTAGGTGTAAAAACAACTTTTCTACGTTAAGCCGGGAAAAAAAACAAAAAATTGCCCAAAACCTTTAACTGTCCCGTCAGTTTGCTATCTTCACGTACTACATCATAGAGTTATCTCGTCTTTAGGTAAGTGATTGACACACATCCATCTGTCCCCATGAGGTAAAAGTCAATTGATTTATCAGACCAGACCACAGTCTTCCAGTAGCAGCAGTTCTATTGCTCAAAATCCCCCAATTATGTGCTTTTTGGGGGATAAAACAAGGGGCTTTTTTGGGTCAGTCTAAAATTTGTTTTTTCTTATGTTTTTCTGACACATTTTCTTCATAGCCGTTATTCCAATTTTCAGCAATTCGTGAGAGAAGGCCCTGTGAGTAAACCCCAAATTAAGGGGGCCCTTATTTTTTCCCATTTCCCATTGGGTTTCCCAAATGAGCCTTTTGCCTTTTTATGGATTTTTTTTAAATTGGGCTTTCTTCGGGTAGGTACAACACCAACAGTGGTTTCCCACAATTTTTTCCTACCCTTTAAATTTTTTCCCTCTTTTTTAATTTCATTACAGCCACAAAAAAATAAAATTTTTAAAATTAAAATTTTTTAGGGTGATAGAGAAAAGTATTTATAAAAGGAAAAAAAACTAAATACATGCTTTTCATAATTTTTTTGAAATTAAAAAAAATGAAAAGTGTGGAAAGGGCAAAATTTTATTAAAGCCCCCAAAAAAGTCAAAAATTTTTGGTAGGACCGCCATAAAGCTGCAAGTCTTTTGGGGGCCCTCCCCAAGTTTTACACATCAAGGCGGGGAAATTTTTCAGGCCCCCAATTTTTTCCCATGGGATTTAGTCCTGGACTTCAACTGCCCCAATGTAACACAGGGAAAAATTTTTTTAAACCCCTTCCTTTGTAAGCCGGGGCCTGTATTTTTGGGGGTCGTTTTTTTCCTGCGGGAAGGGTTTAAACCCCTACACCCCAGTCTCAAATCTTTTGCAGCCAATAACAGGTTTTTCTCCAGGATTGCCCTTTATTTGGCTTTTCCAATTTTCCCATCAACTCAGACCAGCTTCCCAGTACCTTCTGAAGCAAAGCATGTGCGGATGGTGTGTTCAGGGTGATGTGCAGTGTTGGCTTTCCTCCACACATAGTGTTTTGGTATTTAGGCCAAAAAGTAAAATTTTAGAATCATGTGACCAAAGCATCTTCCACTGCTTGCTGTGCCTCATACATAACTTTTGCAAACTACAAACAATACTTTTAATGGCTTGCTTTCAAAAAGAACTTTCTTCTGCAGACAGATTCTCCCGCCTGAGTTGTGGTTCTCTGCAGCTGCTCTAGAGTAACCTTGGGACTCTTGGTTGCTTCTGCAATTAGTTATCTCCTTATCTGGGCTGTCAGTTTAGGTGGATGGCCATGTCTTGGTAAGTTAGCAGTTGTGCCATGCTCCTTTCATTTAAGGATGATGGACCAGCGCTCCATGAGATGTTTAACGCTTCGGTTATTTTTTTTTAAATCCTAACCCTGCGATACACTTTACCACAACATTATCCCTGAGCTGTCTTGTGTGCTCTTTGGTTTTCATGATGCTGTTTGTTCACTAAGGTTCTCTAACAAGTCTTCACAAAACAACTGTAGTTATATGGTGAAGAAATTACATACAAATGTACTTTATTTACTAATTAAGTGACTTTAAAAGGCAATTGGTCACATAGGATTTTATTTAGAGGTATGAGGGGCTGAATACATATGCATACCACAATTTAAATGTTTTTTTTAATTTGCAAAAATTTGGAAAAGCATATATAATTTTCTTTACACTTTACAAATGCTTGATACTTGGCGTGGCTCTATCACATAAAATATCAATAAAATACATTGAAGTTTGTGGCTGTAATGCTTAAAAATGAGGAAAATTTAAACGGATATGAACACTTTTGCCACCCACTGTAAAAACTACAAAGACCCCACAAGACTTGCTGCTTTGGAGATCAGGAGTCCTCTAGCATAGTAGCTATGTCTGAAGCTGCTCTCATTTTCACACTGAAGTCCTTGCTCTGGCATCGGGAGTTCTTACTTATGTCTCATCCTAAAGTTTTCCATGACTGCCACACTTTATATGCTCTTAGTCCATCCATCTCTCAGGGCCCAGCACCACACCTGACTTACTATCTCAAATGCTACTGCCATTATATTTTTCTTTGTCCTTTAACTCTTCTGATGATTTTGAGGAGGATGTAACAATTTTTTTTAAGGTTATTTCACAGTTGTTTGTTTTCCCTGTTTTCCTCCAACTTACATGTAGCTATAGAGTACAGTAGATCAGATGAGAGGAGTCCACAGGGAGAAACACAAGGTTGGCCCGTAACTTTTTCCAAGTTTTCAGTTTTGGCCTAATGTGTATTTGAGTTTGGCATCCCTGCAGTAGATCTTCTTCAGAAAATCAAAAAAATAAAATCTTTTGGGTTAAGACACACAATGCTTTTTACTTGGCTGTGATGTGGCCGAAAACCAAACCAGCATTCAGTTTTGCTGCAAATTTCATGCTTTTCAAATGCTTATTAATTTCTGTGTCATATTTGCAGGTAAAACTGCTGCATATCAGCCTTATGGATCATAAGAAATGTAAAGTAGCGTTGTAGTGTACAGGAGTGGTATTTTGATATGATGGGAATATTAATACTTTGCACTGTATGCCACCATGTTGTACTGTGACCCTCAGCTGAAACCTGAGCTCTGTGGAATGTTAAGCTGATGATTCTGTGAAATGATGTATGTGAAAGAGTTACTGTGATATTCAGCTAGCAGCAGAGGAGTGCTCTCTGTGGAAACATGGATGGGGAAGTAGGTTATAAATTGCCCCAGTAATTAGTGCTAGTTATGTTCTGTGTGGTTGAAGAGAGACTTGTCTCTCGAGGTAGACAAGAGGGATGGAGTTACCTAACTTCTTTAGTGAGGGCTGCTGACTTGCAGACCTGAGGTGAGCACCCTTTTACCCTATTTTCTGTCCATGAATGTTTCAGAAGTACAAAGACCATTCATCTCTGGCATGGAATGCATCTTGCTAGCTTGGGAGGCTCCAAAGGAGGATAAGTGTTACGCAAGCCATAGTGAGTTTTGCACAGACCATGTGGCCCTGTTGATATCCAATATATGCTTCTGGCTTGGCTCATCAAACATATCCAGTTCTCCTGGGGTAAGAAATTACCTCCTTGTAGTTTAAGCTATAGAGGAAGATTAAAGATATCAGTTCTTCTGGTGTTCTCCTTTAACTCCTTGAAGTCTAAGCTGCATCTGACTAAGGGACTATTTTATAGGACCGCTCCTGACTGCTAGCTGCATAAGTGGAGAAAGGAATGTTTATCGAAAAAAAAAAGAATTGCGTTTGACACCTTGCTTGAAAATAAACTGAGTTAAAGTTTGCACTGTTAACTCTGTCTCTGCCCTCCTGTCTTTTCTGGGCACTTTTTCTGGGCACCTCCTGTCGTTTCTGGGCACCTAACATCAAGGGCACCTCCCACAGCATCACAGGCAGGAAAGAACTACCACCAGCGACACAGTGTTCCCCAGGGGAGTAACATCCAACATCATCATCTGCAGGTCCCCCTTTTCACTGTAATGGTTCTGAGTTGGTAAGATAGCTATGGTGAGTAGTGTTGAGCGATTTTTATCGACAAAGTTGAAATCGGCAAGGTTTTTATGGTGATCGAAATTTCCAGATCATGCGATAATTAAGGTTAAAATCTGAGCATCATCTATTAAGATCGCGCCTTTTTCGGCGCTTCCTGTAATTTTGGCGGCCAGCAAATCAGATTATAGAATTAGAGCAGGGTGAGATGTGTGGTGCGACGTCATGACTGGGATGTGTATGGTTGCGATTGGCTGGAAAAATCACATGACCTCGTTTTACATAGAACAGCGTTTCCTGTTTCAGCCTCAGTGTCTCTCAGCGTCTCATAGGGATAGGACCTGCGCTCTGCCTGTGGCCAACAGCTCAGCGAAATTAGTCTATTTCTGCACAGAGAAACTTCTACTATTAGCTGTGATCCTTCCAATTTAGTTAGATTAGAGATTTGAAGATTTTATGTAGTTAGCTAGAGAATTTTAAAGCAGCATCTACCGCTGTAAATTCACGGCGGTGGGAGCGGGGGGGGGGGCCCGCGGGCGAACACAGACAAGCTCTATCTATAAAGAACACTGGATAAAGTTCACCAAGACTTAGTGTAGACATTGTAGTGGAATATCTTTATTATTAACAGTTTGCTATTGAAATATTTCCTGGATATTGGGCAGCCTGAACTTATATTGGATACACATCATTTCTAGTAACTGCAGTTCTTTTTGTTAGCTGCAAAAACTCCACTTTTATTATCAGTATACATTTCAGATAGGTGTTCATTTTCAATTTTACCCATTACACCTGTGACTGTTGATATATCCACCTTGCAGTTAAATTACAATACAGCATCTTGTAGTCAGCACAGGTTGTTTGTTGCCAAAAATACCGTTTGTATCGTACGAAAACATCACAGTTACGTGTTTTTTGACTTTTGCGCACCCAGCATTGTTCATTGACGCAGCATCTACGTAAATCTTAAAACAGCAATTCTATATTCACCACAGGTGAATTGAAAGGTGCAAAAAATACCGTGTATCATACGAAAACATAACAGTTACGTGTTTTTTGACTTTTGCACACCCAGCATTGTTCATTGACGCAGCATCCACGTAAATCTTAAAACAGCAATTCTATATTCACCACAGGTGAATTGAAAGGTGCAAAAAATACCATTTATTATACCAAAACATAACAGTTACGTGTTTTTTGACTTTTGCACACCCAGCATTGTTCATTGACGCAGCATCTACGTAAATCTTAAAACAGCAATTCTATATTCACCACAGGTGAATTGAAAGGTGCAAAAAATACCGTGTATTATACGAAAACATAACAGATACACAGACTCCTTTTCCCGGCACTTTTTAATCTGGGGGTCAGACAGGTTTAATGGTCATACTGCGGTCCAGGACAGGTATAGTCAATGTCCAGTGAAACTAAAATGGTGGTTGAAAGACTCCTTTTTGCGGCACTTTTTAAATCTGGGGGTCATGCAGGTTTGGGGCTCATGCTGCGTTCCAGGACAGGGATATTCAATGTCCAGTTCAAGTAAGATGATGGTTCAAATCATACTGCCTTCTGGCACTTTTTAATTTGTGGGTGATGCAGGTTTAAGGGTCAGGCTGTGGTACAAGACAGGGATAGTAAATGGTCTGTGACTTTTTTTCTGTGACTTTTATAACCTAAGTGTGTTGCCTAAGATGTAGCACGTATCCATTTGACTGTTGTGGATGTTAATTTCAGCTTTTCCAGCCTTGTTTGGGTGTAATAATGAAGGTGTTGTTGCTCTCCCATAGACTTTAATGGTAATCGCTCATAATCGATGCTCACTATCGAAAAACCTTATCGATAGCGGCCGACTATCGACTATCGCTCGATCTCGATAGCCAACGCAATCGCTCAACACTAATGGTGAGTGCAGTCAATCCTCTCCTCTGCCACTCTGACCCGTTACAGTCTCACTGTATAATTAAAATCAAATTGTATACAAAATGCGATTCTTATTCGAGTAGCACAAATTGCATTATAGAACTTTTAGCAGTTATTACTAAACCGACCTCAAAGGGGTTGTCTCATCAAGCTGTTTTACAGAGCCACTCACAGCTTCAGACTCACTCTTTCTAGTTAAGCTTTGGGTGGTTCTGTAGTAGTGATTGGTAATCTGCTATTCCAAGATGAGCCTCTTACAGTGATATGACTGCTGAGGATTTATATACTGTAGTGCATAAGGCTACTGAGCTCTTAAGAGTTAAAGCATGTCAGTAAGTTATGTAAACAAACTTTCATCTCTTAAGATAAGGGACACAGCAGGGAGTGAGTCATCATCCTAACCAATGCTGCAGCCTGTCAAAGCAGAGAGAGGTGGTCGTTAAATAGGAGAGCATCTGTACAAAAGTAGGAGATAAGAACTGCTCTAACTCTGAAGAGAAGGAAAATCAGAAAAGCAATGTATTTGACAGTAGTTTTTATTTACCTTTGCATACATATTTAAAGCTAATCAATGAACTGGGATAACCTTTTAATGAATGCATATATAAGAAACAAGAAGATTACAAATTAAAAACTGGGCCTCCCATTGTCAGTACACCAAGGTCTAGTGTTTCCTCCCCCTCCAAATAATTTCCATGATCCTTGGGCCAATGCCCCATTCCTTTTTACTAACAGCGTAGTTTCTCTGCAGAGGTAAATCCTGCACAGGTTCTCTAAATCCAGTAGCAAAAAATGCTGGATCAACTTTGGCCCTCTTTTACCACATGCACCACAGCACCTGCATGTACTGCCTCTATAGGATGTACCCCTTTGGGTGCCATACATTATTTAACATACATATTTATTAATAATATGAAAACTGATGAATATGCCTTAGTATGCTGTTGTGTTTTATAATGATCAACAGATAATATCTCTAATTAAAAGCACAAGATTAAACATATTGACTTCAGCATTATCTAGCAAGTCAGGAGGGCATCAGGCCATTTGGTATCAAGGCAGCTGTATTGTTATTAGTCAAGTAAATTGTTGCAATATATAACTGTTTTAGTTGCACATGTGAGTCCACGGAGTTATTGCAGCGTGTACAGTACGGCCACAATTACGCCAGGTGATTTGGGAGTCGCGCTGATACGCGTGTACTCCCGCGGCACGGGGGGGTCGGCAGCCCGCCGGCTCCATAGACTGTCATTACTCGCGGTGCGTATTCGTCACAAGTAATTGACTTGTTACTTATCTCCCTGCGCGTACAATATGATCGTATTGTACGAGCGGAGAGAGGAGGCGTAATCCATAGTTCTCTGTGAGAACTGTGGATTACCGTAATTTGGGCGCGCACCGAAATTTGCCCGTGTGAACATAGCTTATGGGTATGTTCACACGGCGTGTTGGATCCATTTTTAGATGTGTGTTTGGATCTGTGTTTCGGACCCTAAACTGACCCAAACACGCATCTAACAATGTGCAGTGTGATTTTATATTGCTTTCAATGTAAAATATGCATCAGAGTGATCGTCGTTGCGTGTCTCATTGCGTCTTTGTGATGCATCTTTCGGATCCATTCCAAGAATTGACATGTCAATTTTTGATCCGTTTGACGCAGCACACGCCCTATTTAAAACTATAGGGTGCCTTTCTGCTGCATCCAAAATGCAGTTTGGATGCAATTTACGCAGCAATTTTGAATGTGTTTTTCAGATCCAAAACAGATCCAAAAATGGATCCAACATGCCGTGTGAACATACCCTAAGGCACTGTCTCCACAGGACTGGTTTACAGTCAGACTTCAAAGCAGATTCAGTATTTAGAATCTGCAAAAATCTGACTGTAAACCATCACTATAAACTGCAATAGAAAATCCAAACTGTTGTCTACACCAGTGTTCCCCAACTCCAGTCCTCAAGGCACACCAACAGGTCATGTTTTCAGGATCTCCCACAGAGTGCACTGACAATAATGACTTCACCTGTGCAATGCTAAGGAAAGCCAGAAAACATGACCTGTAGGTGTGCCTTGAGGACTAGGGTTGGGAACCTCTGGTCTACACAACTCAGATTTTCTAAGGACGGATTTCAAATCCGAAATCCAACCAAAAAACTTACAGAAAATGGCGGATTATAGTACCGTTCTATGACAGGGGGCGTCCGGGACAAAACGAAGACCAATTGTAAATTACTGGTCGGATTCTAATTAGGATCCGAACAGTATTTTAGTCTGCCATATAGACACATCCTATGGGTTTCACTTCCAGAGCCCCTAAAGAGTTTATGTTTATTGTACACTTTCCTAGTCTATCTACACATCCCATCATTCTGAACTCATTGGATTTCATTACACATTCGCCTTTTGCACTGCCAAGTTTCTCTCCAAATGTTGTCATTATAAATTGTTAGATTTAATTGGAGAGTGAATGTTAGTCTATATCCTTTTATCTTCTCTCCTCTATGTGAACATCTCATTCACATTTGTCATAGGTAAAACAAATAGCAGAGTTGATTTTGCTGACTGGATCTGTGCTGCCATTATTCCTCTCTTAGCAGCTTTATGCCTGTGGGTTCTGCCCCATAAATCTCTGCCCCTTCTGGAATAATTGAGACTATTTTCATGTGCTGCAAGTCAGCATCCTCAAGTTCAGCCTGTGTTAGTGAGCACCAGATCTAGGAAGCTATTTAGTGAAAGGTTCCATATGTTTTCTTCATTAAAATATTTCTACACCCAAGCAAGCAAACATCTGCTTCAGTTAATAAAATTTGGAGCTGTGATCTGATATGATCAGAACGTTTATTGAAAATGTAGTTAAATTACATAATTGCCATGCTTACACTGGCTGACTAATAAGAGCAGTAAATGGCTTTGTGTTAGTATATGCCATCAATGTCAAATGGTCCAGGTTCAACTGCTGTGACTCTGTTTATCGATATAATAAATTGACAGTGGTAAAGGAAAACGCTGTGCCACTTGATCTCGTCAGCTTTCCCCACCATGCCTCATTCTCAATTATTGAACACTCCCCATTTATAAGAATCTAGGCAATACCATCGTCATTTCATTGCCAGGACCAATAGTTATCGAGCTCAAGGCATACAAAGATTTAGAAAGCAGAAATTATTAAAAAAAAAGCAAAAAACATTTCTGCATTTTCTAGTGGATGCTCATCAGTCTAAAGCCTCATAACAGCTCTCTGCATTCACTTTTATGGGATTCTGAATGGATGGCCATATCTTTACAGCACTACTGTTACAAATGCTAGGAATCCTCCTGCCATTTCATTTTCTCCTGCTTATTATGCCAGCATGAGTCTCTGTTTAATGTATGTTTTTGTTTGTTTGGACTGCTTGCATGGCAACTACTCAGGATTCTTGCTAGTCAGCTCATCGGGTCGCGCACCTGAGCTAATTAGCACACTCTATAATGCTCAACTGAAAATTGCTGTCTATGCAGAGTATGGATCTTCTCTAGTACTTCTGTGTTGGATTGTTCTGTCCTGTCTGTTGTTAGTTTAGTGGTGTCAGGCTGAAGTATCTTGTTTCTTGTCTCAGTCTTGTTTGGCCTATTTTGGGACTTTGTAGTTTTTAAGAAATATAGATGTGGTATTTGTCTAGTTTCTGTTGAGCCCTGTCTGGGACCCACTTGGTCCTAAAGTCACTTGTTGTATTAGGATCAGTTGGATGCTTAGGGACATATTTGAGGGAAAGGTTTTATGATTAAATCAGAGATAGAGGTACCGGTATTAGAGGTATTCAGAGAATGAGCTTTTAAGTGACAGTGTTAGGTAGGTCTACACGGCATTGGACAAAAAACTCACTGAAAATCAAATCCTAAAAACGTTCATAAAACTCAGTTTTTTGTCTGCTGCCTGTCAAAAGCTGCTGAAAAAATGTCCTGTTTTGCGCTTTTTGCATTTTTTGCATGTTTTTGGTGATGTGCGTTTTTTTGCAGAAATGCAAAGCGTTATAATTGCTGTGGATTTCTGCAAAAAAACACATCGAAAAACGTGACAAAAAAGTCCACTGCTCTAAATAGACTCCAAAAGTAAATGTTCTGCCCTGCTCAGTCATTTTTTGCAACATGTTTAAAAAAATGACCAGCAAGAAAAACATTCTGTGGAGACTACAGAACATTTTTACTATTAGGGCATGTCCCCACGGCACGGGTTTTCGGCCGGTTTTTCAGGTAGTTTGTGGTTTTGCAGATCGCCTGAAAAACCGGCCGAAAATGAGCACAATGGGGCTCTGTGGAAAACCCGTGCAGCTGTCCCCACTGCACGGGTTTTCCGCCCGGCAGTTTTTCCGCTCACGGTCCGGCCGCAAAACATTGTGCTTGCATAATCTTCTGTCCGGTTTTCGGAAGGAATCTGTGCAAGCCAATGTGAAGGGGGAGGGTTTTTCTCAGCTCATCGTGTAGAAAAGCCGCCCTCTCCGCGGCCGTGTGCACTGCACACAAACCAGACAAATACTGGTCGAATAAACCGACCGGTATATGTCCCTTGCCGTTGGGACGCAGCCTTAAAGTCCATGGGATCTGTTTTCATTCAGTTTTTAGAAAATGAAAAACCTGGAAAAAACAAATGTGGAGACACAGCCTTAGGGACAGTTAGTTAGGGATGGTTATCATTATTACTTTCCCATTCCTGGAGTGTACCCACATTAGCAGTGAATCTTATACTGATATGCTTCATATTATCTGTTCATGCACCTTCTGGTATCCTTCTTGTGTTGCTTGTTGTTGTTTGGCGTCAAACAGCATTGTGTTACAAACACCAACTAAGCCACAGCCACTTGTCTATCTGCAGTGGCACCCAACAGGACTAGGGATCAGGGAACTCATATTCTCAAGATAGATAAGACCTTGATGTGGGACCCACATGTATCATACATTTATGGCATATCCTATGAAAATGCCATATATGTCTGACATAGCAATAACTCATTAATTACTATAATTAGCAAGATTGAGGCACTCTGGATCATAGTTGGTTTTCTAGCACATGCTTGATCAGATTCCCATCTGATGAATTTGGAGGCCAACTTACCACCTTGAACACTTATGGCCACATGTATGAAAACTGTCTTGGTCTAAGACTTTCTTTGTTGCCCATAGCAACCAATCAGAGCGCCCCTTTCATTTCATATAGTGCGCTGAAAAAATCAGAGGGGCACACTGATTGGTTTCTATGGGCAACAAGGAAAGTCTTAGACCAAGACAGGTTTCATACATGTTCCCCTTAGGGTATGTTCACCCGGCTTATTTAGCCGCGTATTTTGGAGCACATTTCGCTGCGTATTGTGCTGTACATACATATTGTACGCGCGGGGAGAGAAGTGACATGTCATTTTCTAGTGGCGTATACGCGCAGCTAGTAATGATAGTCTATGGGCCGGTGAGGTGCCGGCCCCCCACTGCCGCCCCATCCCTGTCCACACGGCGTAATTGCGCCCCGCAAATAAGCCGTGTGAACATAGCCTAACACAAGGACACTGGCATTGAGTTCTATCATTGCAAAGTGCACTTGGTCAGTTGCAATGTTGGTAGGTGGTACTTTCAGTAACTTTCACATTAATGCTAGCACCAAAAGGTTTATCAACAAAACATTGCCCAGATTGTAACACTGAAGCCACCAACTTTCTTTTTTTCCCAGTAGTGCATACTAGTACTGGCTCTCCCCCAGGTAAATGACATACACACAAACTCAGCTAAAATCCTTCTGCCGAGGATTTTTACTTTACAGAGATCGTATTCACCAATGATTTAGCCCCAATGGGTACACTACAGTGTGGACTGGCTGCTTAAAAGAATGGCAGGAAATTTTTCTGAGGATTTTAACATGGAATCCAATGTGGAATCTGCACCAAATTCCTTGTTAAAATCCATTGTGTGAGCAGACCTAAACAGCGCTGAAACCATCTCAAGAATTGACATGACAAATTGTTTTTTCTCGCTGTTTATTTTATGGACTGAAAACAAAACGGTGCCAGCAAAAAACAATGTTCTGTGCCCTATGATGCGGTTTTTCCATTGAAAAACAACGTGAAGCAATTTGCTATCAGTTTTGGATTTCTGACACTTTTTTTAGCACGGAATCTGCGTCACTGCATCAAAAACAGTCATGTGAACTCACCTGTATAGCTACAGTATGCAAAGGTAGCGGTCAACAATGAGCCCTAGTGAATTAGAGTCTCTGCATCGATTTTGTATTGGAGCTGTAGGATAGTTTCATACATTGGCACAGCATTCACATGATTGTTAACATCCACATAGTATGATTAACATTTGAGCAGGACTGCAGCCATATTAAAGCATTAATTATCAATCAGACCCAAAGCCCATTCACAGAAGGACACCATTATTTACTCAGTTACAGTACATTACCTTAAGACACATGATAACAGATCCATCAATTACAGCTACCATGCAGAATATTCTGCATGTTCCACACTGTTCTCTATACATATACCACAAGGTTGGCCTAGTATGTGCATGTAGTTAATATTTAAGGTGTTGAAAGTGCACTCTTATGACATTTCTACAGCATCTAAGGACACAGAAATGTGCTAAAGGCCAGATAGGCTTTTCCTGTTGAGTTGCTATAAAATGCAATCAGACAGGAGAGGCTGTTTGTATCTCTGTGAACTAAGAGCAAAATATGAAAACCAAGAGTCATTTGACATTACAAGTTGCCTGTCTAATCCTTAAATAGAAAACTGGAAAACATAAAGTGACAATTCAGTCTTTAGTAATTGTTTGCATCCTGGATGATCACTTATTATAAACTAATAGCAGCTATTAAAAGAGATCGTATTCACAAGCTGCCAAACGCATGGAGAAAAGGTAGCTGTCTGAAATATGCTGTCGAGGTTAGACAAATATATTCATTGCTGTATAGAAGAGATATAAATGCCTATTCATCCACATAAATGGTCGGTATGGTATCCTGCATATTTTCAGTTTCTCAGTAGAAATGTAGTGGAAAATATTTAGTCAATTTCACCTATAGTAATACCAAGCATTAGTTGTGAATGTCAAGTTCATTTATCATTGTGTATTTGATATAGTGTTTATTTACACTGATTTGAAGTGCTGGTGACCTGCCATTTATAGAACTAGCTGTGGCATAGGACTGTCATCAGTTACCGTGACCTTGTAACTACATGAGCTCTTATGCAAAGTACATATATACAGTGTTCCCACAACATACAATATTAATGAGATCCAGAATGAACACCGTATGTTAAAGCCATAATGCTAGGAAAAACTTGTAATTGGTTCCAAAGCCCCAAAATGTCACCCAATATAATATAAAATGAAGATTAAAGAAAATGAAGCACTTAACTAATACAGATAATGCAAGTATTTACATGCAGTTGAAACCAGAAGTTTACATAAACTATAGAGAAAGACACATGTGCATGTTTTTCTCACTATCTGACATGAAATCAGAATAAACCTTACCAGTTTTAGGTCAATTAGGATTACCACAATTATTTATATTTGCCAAATGCCAGAATAATGAGAGAATTTTTAAGGCATTTTTATTACTTTCTGCAAAGTCAAAAGTTTACATACATTTCATTAGTATTTGGTAGCATTGCCTTTAAACTGTATGACTTGGATCAAATGTTTCCGATGTCCTTCCACAAGCTTCTCACAATAATTGTTAGGGATTTTGGCCCATTCTTCCTGACAGAACTGGTGTAACTGAGCCATGTTTGTAGGTGACCTTGCTCACACCTGCCTTTTCAGCTTTGCCCATAAATTTTCAATTGGGATTGAGATCAGGGCTTTGTGATGGCCACTCCAAAACATTGGTTTGCTTATCTTTAAGCCACTTTGTAGCCAGTTTGGCAGAATTCTTCGGGTCATTGTCCATTTGGAAGACCTATTTCCGCTCAAGCTTTAACTTCCTGACTGATGCAACTGAACACTGAAGCAACATCTCAAGACATCAGCCAGGAAGTTAAAGCTTGGGCAGAAATGGATCTTCCAAATGGACACTGACCCGAAGCATACTGCCAAACTGGTTGTAGAGTGTCTTAAGGATGACCAAGTCAATGTTTTGGGGTGGCCATCACAAAGCCCTGATTTCACTCCTATTGAAAATTTATGGGCAAAGCTGAAAAGGTAAGTGCGAGCAAGGCGACCTACAAACATGGCTCAGTTACACCAGTTCTGTCCGGAGGAATGGGCCAAAATTCCTACCAACAATTGTGAGAAGCTTGTGGAAGGATATCCAAAACATTTGACCCAAGTCATACAGTTTATGGGCAATGCTATCAAATACTAAGGAAATGTATATAAACTTTTGACTTTGCATAAAGTAATAAAATGCCTTAAAAAATTCTCTCTATCTCATTATTATGATATTTGGCAAATATAAATAGCTTTGGTAATCCTAAATTACCTAAATGGGTAAGATTTATTCTGATTTTAGGTCAGATAGTGAGAAAAACATGCATATGTGTCTTTTTATATAGTGTATGTAAACTTCTGGTTTCAACTGTATAACAGTCAGAACTTCTGGATGCTGGAAATCGGTTTATTATATAAGGGTAGTTTTTGGGTCATGTACTTTATACACAATGGCCCACATTTACTATTGCTGTCTAAAAGTTATACAGTGTAAATGTAGACAGGTCAACTTAAAATGTGCCAGATTTTTTACAGTTCTTTATGCTGTTTGGTAAATTTGACACATCTTTATACATTGTCAGCCCAGGGTGCCTGTAAAGTTGATTCTTGGAGCTCACCAGTTGGGGGCCTATTCTACAGCTACTGTATATGACTGCACATACCTCTTGCTTTTTCTGCATTTCTCCCTGAAAAGCAGACCCAGGCCTGCTATTCTTAGGGGCCAACCATGTCCAGAAGTCCATCGTGGGTCCTCTGCTCTATTCAGAGAGAGAGAAGAGATAGTACTAGGTAGCAGAGAGGTATGTTTAGTACTATCTCTAATATAAAGTAATATTTAAAATTCTGCATATTGTACTGAGCTGAGCGTTGCTGTGTAACAGAGGTAACTGCTGATATATATTCCGGTTATAACCTCAGCATCTGTTTCTTGTAGTTCACTGCCCTGTAATCCAGAAACTGAAGCCAAAAAGGCAGAAATTATTGATTACTGATCTCGTCTATCTAGACATGTGTGGTCAGTGGAGAAATAATCCATGCATGTAATCCATTCCACACTGTGCCTACTATTGCAATAGTATATAGTGCAGCGTTGAAGAAAATGTTCCTGCTATACAAGCACCAGGAAATTGATAAGCTCTGAACATACTCAATAGATAAATATACAACCGCCTTTATATAATTGTATGCAACCTATACGTTCCTGGGTCTCACTTTGGGATCTTCCCTGGGATTCCCATAGTCCAAACAATTCAATATGACAAAGGTGGACCCGTATATTAGGAAAATTATTCTTCTTTATTCCAAAAACGACATACTTTCATACAATCAATAAAAGCATCGCATCTGTATCAGTCAAAAGACTAGTAGACGTAGGTTGCATAACAGGTAAATACCTTAGTAGCGCTTCACTGCATTTTGTAGGACAGGAGTAGCATGGACAACCGGCCGGGTGAACGCCGCAATGATGCAACGTTTCAAGGGATCAACCTTTTTCAACTTGAGAAGAGGTTGATCCTTGAACGTGCCTTTGCGCTTCCGGCGTTGTCCATCAACTCTGCTACAAAATGCAGTGAAGCGCTACTAAGGTATTTACCTGTTATGCAACCTACGTCTACTAGTCTTTTGACTGATACAGATGCGATGCTTTTATTGATTGTATGAAAGTATGTCGTTTTTGGAATAAAGAAGAATAATTTTCCTAATATACGGGTCCACCTTTGTCATATTGAATTGTTTAAGCTCTGAACATACCTTTAGTCTCTCCACTGTTTAGTAGCTTTCAGTGATTTTTGTTTGTACTCGTTTTGCTCAATAATCAATATCAAATCAAGATATTTTGTAAAGTCAATTTGTTTTGACTGATTAAAACATTACTTTACCAATTGAGCTACACATAAAACAAGCTGCACTATTTTTTTTAGGTGCAGTAGGTTTTTTCACCATGTTTCTTTCTTTCTGCTTTCAGACTCCTGCTGTGCAGACTTGTAAGACGAGGGCCTGTTTTGTCATCTTGATGCCCTGGATAGTGTAGTCTATTTACCTGCCATATCTCAGGCATTAGACATGTTCATGTTTTGCTTCATTAGATTTATAGATTATTTATGATGTGTACGTAGAGTAAAAATTGTTTTCTTATAATTTCACACATCCTTCCAATGTTCCACATTCAGCATATATATTGGTCTTCATTTTTTAATGTATGGAAACCCTTAAACAATGACAGAAAAAAAAGATTCTTAAAGGGAACTTTATAGCTGCTTCATGATGCCTAAACAATGGGCCTCATGAAATAGCTACAGCTTTCCTGGTCCCAGTAATGTGGCTTTACCCTAAAATTTTACGGTGTTTTAGAGTAAGATACCCAGTAAAACTGAGCCTGGTACGGGTAGAATCTGCTGCGGCTGGGAGAGATGAATCTAATGGGTAGATTTTTTCTGTCTCCTCAGCTTAAAGGGGTGTTCCCATCTCACACATTGATGACATACGGATAAAATATATGATTGATGCGGGTCTCCGAATTGGGATCTGCATCTATCTTAAGAACAGGCACCCAAAATTCCTGTTTCAGAATGGAGAAGTGGCAAGGTTGCGAACTGCACCTATTACACATTGATGGCATATCCTCTTCATATGCCATCAATGTGTGAGATGGGCACACCCCTTTGATTGGCTTCTCGCTCTCTATAGGCAAACAGGGAACAGGCCTATCAACTAAGCTGAAGGGGCAAGGAGAAGCCGCACATTGAACTCATCTCTTCCCGTGCCCGGCTCAGTTTTTAGGAGCCTACGCTATTCTATACTACGTCATTATTAAAAAAAATGTGTATGTTAAACATATATGTTTCTTTGCATTGGGACCCTGTGAATGATACTTCTTGATATCTTGCAATATCAACAGCAACACAGTCCAATGTATCAAACTTTTTTTATATAGTATTATTTTTCAGTTTACAGCACCCTTTAAAAATCTTAGGGCACGTCCCCATGGCAATAGATTTTCCATAGATGTCCATTCTAGGGGTTGACAGACTGTTTACAGACAGTTTTCAAACCGAAAACAATCTGTAAAACCGTCCAAAAACCCTTGCTGTGGTGACAAGCCTTTAGGGCAATGGTATACAATGTATCAAATAGAAAATTTAAATTGAATTGTTTATCAATTATCAGTTTCCTATTTCATACATTGTATACTATTGCCCTAAGATTTTTAAAGGGTGTTGTAAACTGAAAAATTATTCTATATAAAAGAAAAGTTTGATACATTGGACTGTGTTGCTGTTGATATTGCAAGTTTGGTTAATCAGGCGACAGTAGAGAGCCTAAAACCAGTCCACCCGTGATACCATACATACATTACTTTGGTCCATTAAATTGTTGAATGTTTAAGACTTCTTTATATCTGTCAGAGGCATCCATTGAACTCATACAGCCTTGCATGTACAGTATACTAAATAGAAACTAGAAAGGTGGTGTGTTCCTAGCCTTAAAGGGGTTTTCCTGTCTCTGACATTTATTGGCCCCTTAAAAATACTTCTGAAACTGTATGCTTTTCTTTTTTTATGCTTTGTGTTTCTTTATATGCAGTTTTCATAGCATTGTTTGCAAAAAGTGTGTATTGTTTTTTTTTTGTGCAGTTATCATATGATCTCTTGATCTCTTACCGTGATTTTCAATATAGATAAATGCTTCAAAAATGCATGAAAAAGCGCAATACAAATGACTTTTGGGTGCAGAGAAAAATTCTACAAACTGCCTTAAAAAAATGCTGTTGACCAAAAAAAAAACACAACACAACCAAAGTTTAATAAAATCTACAATGAAAAAACACTGTCAGTAGTGTATTTTAACTTTGCCCATTGACTTCCAACTACTGTAAGATCTAGCCCCTGCAGTATATTGTAGTGTTTTGTGCAAAACTGCAATGTGCGAAACTGTGCCTAGTGTGCTTCTTGAAACTTACTTTACTCTTTAATGCAAATAGATTAATCTTTCATATTGTAATTTATAAAAGGTATGTAGTTTGTATATTGTAAACTCTCGTGGGCAGAGTCCTCTCTTCTTCTGTGTCAGTGTGTCACTTAGTGTTATTGTATTTGTCTTACATTACATACCTCTTGGCTTGTAAAGTGCCCTGTAATTAATGACGCTCTAAAATAAATAGCAATATTAATACTAATACCACCAGAGATTGGGTGCAGTGACTAGGTGAACTTTATAGGTATTATGAAATTACTCCTATACTGTGGCCCTGCTTTTTCTTACAGTGTCAGACTGGGGTGCCTAGGGCCCACCAATGGAGTTGATTTTGGGGCCCACCGGTGGAGTTAATGTTGCTGGCCCACCCTACAGCTGCGGTACATTACTGTACATGACTCTTATACTCTGCCTCTAGTTTTTGTCTCTTTTTTCTCTCTTTTTGCCTCTCCCGAAGGTACACATGCAGATTAAAGGGGTTGTCTCACTACAAAGATCAGCTTTCAACATGTAGGGAAGGAGCTACAAGTGATTTTAACACCTTCTAAGGGCTGTTTAGTTTCCCAAGTGACCAACCTGTGTACATCTACCCCCCTGCTGTTTGTTCTATCTGATAGCAGGGAGTGACTTCATCACATAGGTTGAGGCCAGCACAGAACTTCAGTCAGTGAGAGCTTGTTTTGTTATCTGATCTTTTGGACAAAAGAAAGTAATTACTGCTGTTTACTTAAATCTCATGTTGTCAGGACCAGGGAAGTTTCTGAGTTAATCTAATTAGCAGAAGTCTGAATACACAGAGCAGGAGTTCATATGCTAATTACAGACAGCTTGACCAGGAGGTGACAGAGAAAAGCAGCATTATTTCATTCATGCATCCTATGAAACTTTGAGATGAGACAACCCCTTTAATGGCATATTAGAGGGCAGTATTTCAGGGTATAATTGCACTGCAATGTGCACGAAGTATGGCCTGCAAATACGGTTAATCAGTGCTGTCATTGAGTGCTATGATTATCTGCAGTTTGCCAATTACCTGCCGAGGAAAGTGAAAGTGACTGGGGGCCTGACAAAGGACTTTAAAAGAACGCGCTGGTCGGTGCGTACATCTAAAACACCAGGTGTATAGCGTTGCACACAGT
The DNA here is from genome assembly GCA_025379985.1 of Phyllomedusa bahiana. Taxonomy (NCBI): domain Eukaryota; kingdom Metazoa; phylum Chordata; class Amphibia; order Anura; family Hylidae; genus Phyllomedusa; species Phyllomedusa bahiana. The sequence goes on along the minus strand of JAODAL010000531.1, from coordinate 216,632 downwards.
ATGCACTGTTATACGCTGTGTGAATCTACCCTAAAAGTAATTCCAGGTCTGCCATGCTCAGGGGGCCACTGGGGAGGCTTCCCTGTTCCCCTGTGTTTCACTACGAGCCTGCTTACAAAGCATATCCTAAATAACATTAGGATCTGTTTTCCAAAGTTTAAGGTTCAAGATTGCATTACAAGGAATAAAACATTTAAACATCAATTCACAAAGCTGCACACTTCTTGTAGACAGACAGCCCTGTGTCCGGATTAAATGGATTAATGACTTTTCTGAAATAGACAGCTCTCTCAGAATTTCTGTGTATTATGTATTCAGATTTGTTTTTCTGCATATTGCTGTCAGGGAAAACACATTAATGTGGATGTGCTTCGTCTGATCTCTGTGGGAAAGTCTGAAAAGTGAGGAAGTAATTAGATATGAGTTGAAACAGTATAGGCAGGTATGAATGGGGAGAAAAATGTATTGAATGTACTTGTATTGTAAAATGTAATTAGACACAGGCAATCTGTTCCTTTCTATTTTTGAGATTGGGATTGTTGCCATCCCATGATTTTGTTAGTTTGGATTATTTTTTCTTGGCAATACATAAATGATTGTGAAAGCTATGTAGTGAATGCTTATAACATGGGGTTTCTCATTCTTATCCTTCTGCGTGATTGGCTTTAAAGAAGACAATTGCAATAATCTTAGAGGTTGCTCATCTCATTTGATCACCAATTTTTTTCTAATAAAAACAAGATAATGATAAACTTTCTTTTAAACTGATTTTAGATTTTTTTAATCCTGTTTTCTGTATATGATTATGGGGACAGCTATCCTGCCTAAACTGCTTTTAACAGCATTTAGAGAGATGCTTTACAGCAGCTACATGGACATATTGGTCTGTGACCTGTAAACAACTAACTGTGCAGGGGGAGATGAGAATGAGCTGTGACTATTTCCTAATGTGAATGGTGTATCCTTTCTTAATTACACATTGGTGTTACCTTTCAGTCTAATCCTGCCTGTACTAAGAAGACAACTGAAAAGTTTTCGATACAGAACAGGAAGAATCAGACTATAATTAGGCTTAGGGGCCAAAGTGAAAATTAGACTTAAGGGCCAGAGTGAAATCTGTAAGAATTCAGGATTTTTAAAAAATATTTATAGTGATATGGAAAATTAAAAAAGTTCAAAAAAATCTTAAAAAATTTGTTTAACATAAAAACATTAGTTAAAGGGGGTCCAGGACTTAGAAAAGCTCATTGGTCTGCTGGGGAATGATTAGAAATAGAAAAAAAGAAGTATACTCACCTCCATGACGCTCCCCTTCCATTCTGGCGGCTGGCCCGTACATCCCGGATGCACATTGTTCACGTGCTATGTGCAGCCAATCACAGGCTAGATCGGACTAACAAGCTTTTGTAAGTCCCTGACAACCCCTGTAAACCATAGGCCATTTTGTAATGACACATTGCATTTAAAGGTTTCTAGAGAACACATTATTAACAAAGGGTATAACAATATTCACCAACCGGGCTGTCATTTCAGATCCCCGTTTTCTTCCCAGGAGTGTCTCAAAGGGCCTGTATTACTCCACACAGGTCCACACCTGTCTTTTACTTCCCAATATTTATCTGGTGACTGCTCTTTAAAGTTCTGACCGCTAAATAGTTTTCCAGCAAAACTGCTGCCTAGTAGACTTCCTCTCTCTACAGACACCACAAGTGCTCACTAAGGTTTACCTAATTCTCTTCCCAACACAGCTAAGGAGTAGTCTTACCCTTAAATACCCTATTTTTTTACACCATTCACTGTCTACCAAGCTTAGCTATTACAGCCTAGGCCCCATATTGGGCTGACTTTGTTACCACGGCCCTAGCTAGTCACTCACAGCCTGGCAGTACACTTAACCTTAAGTGTCAGCTCATACAGAAAACTGCAAGTGACCCACTTGCATTGCCAGTCCCATCTAATCCCAGCAAACTCATAGCGGTCACATCACTAGCTCAGTGTCTGATTTGTGACACCTAGGCACATCAGCATGACCTCTTCTCCTTTAAAGACTCACCCATTTATGAAAAGAGAGCCTCCTAATTAGTTTCCCATAAGTCTGCCCACATCTCCCAGCGTCCAGTTCATAAGTATCTTAGCAGCCTCCAGTCCTCTACCTCTCTTCCAGCACTCTGACATCCAAGTCTGGGCCTACTTCCAAGTATCTCACAAGGCTTTTTCCACATACCACATTTTAGCCCCCGCCTTAGCTTGACAACATAACATATTGGCATAACCATGAATGTCTCTCTGCCAGTACCAGGTCTTAACAGTATCTATGCAAATACCTACAGTATTTCTTTGTTTGTGGTTAGAAGATCTGTATCCCTGATACCAACCGCCACAATCATTAATCTGACAGTGCTGCATGGAATCACTGTTCACTATGTTGTAGTTCCTGCAACAAAATATGAAAGATATGTACAGTATCTCACAAAAGTGAGTACACCACTCACACTTTTATAAATATTGTATTACATCTTTTCATGCGACAACACTGAAGATATGAAACTTTTATAAATGTAAAATAATCAGTGTTCAGCTTGTATAACAGTGTAAATTTGGTGTGCCCTCAAAATAACTTAACACACAGCCATTATTGTCTAAAACCCTGTCAACAAAAGTGATACTCGCCTAAGTGAAAATGGACAAATTGTGCCCAATTTGCCATTTTTCCTCCACAGTGTCATGTGAATTCTTAGTGCTACAAGGTCTCAAGTGTGAATGTAGAGCATATGTGTTAAATTTAGTGTTATTGCTCTCCTACTCTCTTATATTGATCACTGACAGTTCAACGAAGCACCTCATTGCAAAAAACTGTCTGAGGATCTGAAAAAAAAGAATTGTTGCTCTACATACAGATGGCATAGGCTATAAGAAGGTTGCGAACACCCTGAAACTGAGCTGCAGCATGGTGGTCAAGACCATACAGTGGTTTAACAAGACAGGTTGCACTCAGAATGTGCCTCGCCATGGTCGACCAAAGAAGATGAATGCACACATTCTGCATCAAATTTTATTTTCAAAATAGATGTATGAGTGCTGCAAGCCTTTTTTAGAGGTTGAAGGAGTGGAGGGTCAACCTGTCAGTGCTCAGACCATATGCTGTGCACTGCATCAAATTGATCTGCATGGCTGTCATCCCAGAAGGAACCCTCTTCTAAAGATGATGCATAACAAAGCCTACAAACAGTTTGCTGAAGACAAGCATTCCCTGATGAGACCATTATAAACTTATTTGGTTCAGATGGTGTCAAGAGTGTGTGGTGGCAACCAGGTGAAGAGTACAAAGACAAATGTGTCTTGCTTACAGTCAAGCATGGTGGTGGGAGTGTCACAGTTTGGGACTGCATGAGAGCTGCTGGCTATTGGGAGCTACAGTTCATTGAGGCAAGCATGAATGCCAACATGTACTGTGACACACTGAAGCAGAGCATGATCCCCTCCCTTCGGAAACTCGGCTGCAGGGCAGTATTCCAACATGATAACGATCCAAAACACACCTCCAAGGCGACCACTGCATTGCTAAAGAAAATGAGGGTAATGGTGCTGGACTGTCCAAGCATGTCTCCAGGCCTAAACCCTATTGAGCATCTGTGGGACATCCTCAAACAGAAGATGGAACACAAGGGGCCACATGTATGCAAACTGTCTAGGTCTAAAATTCATTTTGTTGCCCATATCAACCAATCAGAGCGCCACATTCATGTTTCCAGAGCACTATATGAAATGAAAGGGGCGCTCTGATTGGTTGCTATGGGCAACAAAGTGAATTTTAGACCTAGAATGTTTTCATACATGTGGCTCAAGGTCTCTAACTTTCACCAGCTCCGTGATATTGTCATGGAGGAGTGGAAGAGGATTCCAGTGGCTGCAACCTGTGAAGCTCAAGTGAACTCCAAACATTGACACTTGGGGCACAATTTGTCTATTTTCACTTATGGGTGTACTCACTTTTGTTGTCAGCAGTTTAGCCATTCATGATTGTGTGTTGAGGTATTTTGAGGGCACATCCAATTTATACTGTTATACAAGCTGTACACTGATTAATTTACATTGCATTAAAGTGTCATATTTTCAGTGTTGTCCCATAAAAAGATACTGTATAATACAATATTTACAAAAATGTGAGGGGTATACTTTTGTGAGATACTGTATATGTACAAAGTCAGAACAATCAAAAATATGAGTGATCACTCTTTCAGATGCAAAAAGAACATTGAAAGTGACAATTTTCCTTTATCTAAGAATAGTGTTGAAGGGGAATATAAATATCTCAGGTGACATGTATGTAAGGGGCTGCACCAGTATTCTGATGTGCTCTCAGTCCAAAAATTGTTGCAGCCCTGTTCTCTATATGTACGAGCAGGCACACTCCAAAACTAGGCGCATTTGTGTATGATTCTACACATTTATGACTGGAGGACAGCAAAACTAGCAAACAGCTGAAACAGCCAGACCAAGATAAAGGTGGTCTACCTGAGCCTGAGTTGTCATCGTGGAACTACAATTTATGACCTGCAGTAGAACAGGTTCATACATTCTGGCGCATTCTACACGGCTTTAACTCCTTACTGCCGCAGCCAGTTTTGGTCTTCCTGACACAGCTCTATTTTTGAAATCTGACATGTCACTTTATGTGAGGATAAATTTTTGACACTTTTACCTATTCATGTGATTCAGAGATTTTTTTCTCGTGACACATTGTGTTTTAAGTTTTAGTAAAATTTTTTATCCATACAACCTTTTTTTTTGAAAAATATAAAAATTTTCATGAAAATTTGGAAAAATTTGCGTTTTTAAAAGTTGAAAATTTCTGCGTGCAAAGACAGATAATTTTTTCACCACAAAATAGTTTATAACTAGCATCTACCCTTGTCCACATGGGTTGGCTACTTTTTTTAAATGTCTTTTTTTTTTTTTAACGACATTATAGGGCTTAGAAATTTAGTAGTAATTTCTCACATTTTCAAAAAATTCAATATAACATTTTTTAGGGACCACTCCAGTTCTGACTGGCTTTGAGGGGCCTGCATGTTAGAAAACCCCCATAATTGACGCCATCTGAGAAAAAACAGATTTATAGGGCAGGTCGTTACACACGCGGCCGATACCAAAAAATGGGTACTTTATTTATTTTTGATCTTTTTGGGCGATTGGGTTTGTAAAGGGAAAGGGGTGCACGATTTTTATTTATTTTCTTTGTGTTTTACTTGTTTTTTCGCTTTTTTTACTTTTCACATTTTTATTTACTTTTCCCCATAGGGAATTGAATGAGAGATCTCTTAGATCTCTCATTCCAATAGAAACAGTGCATAGCTTGTTGCTGTGCACTGGTTCCTATTTTAACGGGTCAGTCACGATGCCGGGGCCCATGCCCACAGGGTAACGGCCGGGCCATCGTGACGTCACAGACAACCCGGAAGGCATTCTCTGCCTTCCGTTCTGTCGTCAGAGGGCAGCAGCGCACGGATCGCGCGATCCGTGCAGCTCCTGCCGCCGACAGAGACGCAGGAGGAGCGATCTCCTCCTGCGTCTCGGTTAGTTCTTGCGCCCCGATCGTCGCGATCATTAAGGGGGTTAAACCCCCCCCCCCCCCCTCCGGAGCGATCCGGGGTTGGGGGCCGACGCGCGGGAGTCAGCTGAAAATACAGCCGACAACCCGCGCCCGATCGGGGCGAACTCTGCTTTTGAGTTCGCGCGATCCTCAGGACCTATCCATACGTCCAGGTGCGTTAACCCCCCAACGGCCTGGACGTATGGATACGTCTAAGGTCGTTAAGGGGTTAAAACTATATAAAACTGGCCTCTACTGTATGTGCCTAGATCATACATGTCACCCTTCATGTATATATCACAGTTAAAAAGACATGGGCAACTTGTATGAATGGGGCTGCGCAAGTTATCTGGCATCAAAAAGCTTTAGTAGCCCTGTTCTATAGATGTATGAACAGTCGCACTCCAATCTTTAGCACGATAAGTGTCGGCGCAACACTTTTAAGGCACCAAAGATTAGGGAAGTTCTGAGGGCTTGTCGCATCACATTTTAAGAAGTAGACACATTTATGATGCTGTGACATAAAAACCTAGGCATATAACAGTTAGAACAGCCAGAAGTTAAAGGGGATGCCTGAGCCAGACTTGTCGTATTGGTACTAGACTGCGCCTGTATGTATGAGCTGCAGAAGAACAGGTTCATACATTGTGGTGCATTCTTCATTACCTTAAGGCCGTGTTCACACGGCTTATTCACGGCGGATTTGTGAGCCGGATTGCGCTCGTAAATCCGCCGTGAATACGGGGCGGGACGGGGGCGGGGCCGGAGCGCGGCGGGGGCGCCGCTGCCCGGCCCCATAGACTGTCATTATCGCTGGCGCGTACGCGGCGTAAATAATGTGCATGTAACTTTCTCCCACCGCAGCGGATTCGCCGAGCTGGGAGGAGCAACGGAATCCACTGTTCTCTATGAGAGCAGTGGATTGCCGTAATTACTCCGCGGATTGGCGCCGTACTGCAGCGCAAATCCGGCACGGAGTACGGCGCCAATCCGCGGACAAATAAGCCGTGTGAACGAGGCCTAAAGCGATTTTAAACTGGCCTGTCAGTTCCAGGATTCATACATGTCACCATATGATTACATGCATTCACTCTGTAATTTGGACTATACTTACAGGAATTCAACATTGGAGCTCATGGGAAAGGAGTTATTTCAATAAAGAAATAGCAAGCAGGGAGGCAAGATGTATCTTCTGTAGCCGTGGAAATATAATTATTCTCGGGGTTAAATAGAGTCTGAATATTGCTGTACTGTGTGGGTGTTCACTAGAGAAAAAATAATAACGCTACTGTTAATTCAAGTGTTTGTAGTATACTGTGAAGTGCTGGAATACTACAGTAATTGCTGCAAAAGAGATAGTAAGCAACTCTGGAATAACAAGAAAGTCATTAATGAATATCATGATCACCAATTTTTAAATGTGTTAGGACCTATTGAACTGAAATTGAACAATAATTTCCAACAAGGCCATATGCGAATTCTGAAAGGTCCATTGTAAAACTAACTGACACCTACTCTTACCAGGGCAATTATTGGCAGTAAATGATACAACCTGAATGAGTGACATGTTGATAAACACTTGGGTATTGAAACACTGAATAATATAAACCTTGATACAGTGAATACTATAGTACACGCTATTGACTGACTGGTATAAACTCTATTCACATATCCCAATTTTATTGGGGTAAGCTGAAGCCACTGGCATAGCAATGGGGGAGGTCTGCATTTGCTAACTATCCCAGAGCCCCAGAAGAGTTTGCAAGTTTTCTTGATGCTGTACTTCTACAGCGTTTGGATAGTGCATGTTCGGAAGCTGTGCCCACATCATTACAGTCGGCTGTAACGTATAGCTGGGCTGAGCTCCCACTGCAGCAGCTAGGAACGGAGATTGTTCCAAAACCAGCCATTTAACGACCATTTAGGTGTTTAACAGAGGAAGAGGGTTTCATCTGTCATCCATGGGTACTTGCAGGTGTTATGGGAATTAAAAATATCCCCCAGCTTTTTCTGTGTGTATGTGCTCATATGTCATCGAAAGAATAAGAGACATTCCCCAAGATGTCTGTGTATCCTTTCTCCTTTATTAAAAGTTTGTCAAGCAGTTTTATTAACTTTGAGCAATCTATGCAAAACAGATGTATTTCTATTGGTTGATACCTTGTTAGTTATCTGTGTTAGTAACACCTCTTATAATTATTCATATATTATAACAATCACCTCATTAATAATCATTAATAAGCATCTTTATTGGTCATCACTAAAAATCACACCTCTAATTATGCTAATTATTCTAAAGTTTTTGTGAATGCTACTAAGCATGTATGCCGTAGTTATTCTGTCCATGGTTGCCAAGGTAGCCAGAGGCCAAATAATAAGGTTTAAGGTATTGCATAAATGAAAAAGGCTTTATTAAATTTCATGGACATGCAAAAGGAAGTTATTGTTAGCAGTATCCACTGAAAAACATGATCTACGACGGTAACCGATAGGGTATTTGCAGATATACCACAGTACAATCAATCTTATGCAAAGAAAATGGGACAGGTTTGCAAAACATGAACCGGTCAGTTTTAGCTTGTAGCTTATGTTGTATGCTACTTATAGGACAAGTCTCCCAGTAGATACCTTTAAATTGTATGCTGATGTTCAATGAGTTGCTATTGGAGCCATCACCTCCACTATAATCAGCAGTGCTCACTTGTTAAAGGTCTGAAGAAGGACCAAAACGTTGTACATCTAAGAGTGGACTTTTTTTACCATACAATATGGTTATACATTTTTTTCTTAACATATGGCTAAAAAAACATATCAAAATGTATACATTTTGGGTGTACTTCTGTTTTGTTTTTTTTAAACGGATCTGTTTACCATATGTTTGTATTTTTTTTTTTTTAAAGTATACGTTTTAGTCAAAAGTCTGTTCTAGTCAATAAAGTTTTATGATTAAAAAAGAATAACATATACATTAAACGCATGCAAACATATTCCATTACGCTTGCATGCGTCGCTCATTGACTTTATTACAAAAAAGTATGCTAGCACATACGTTTTTTTTTGTTTTTTTGTTTTTTGCGGGACACAAAAACGTAGTAGACTACGTTGTTTTGAACCTAAAAAAGAAAGTAAAGTATATGAACGTAAAGCAAGTCAAATGTATTCAAAAGGAGGCTCTTTTGACTTCACACTTCACCATCATAGTCTATAGATATGTCAAGTGATACATTACAATACTGTTTTTGGGTTTTAAAACGAATATGTTTGACGTAAGCAATAAACGTTGTGTGAACCGGCCATAACTGTCTTTCAATTAAATATTGAACTTATGCTGCAACAATGATCGAAGGAGCAAACCTTTTTTAATAGAATGAGGCTCTACATTGCTCATTGCTTGAGGACTCATCAAATTACCTCTCGGTCTGTCATCTACAGGCAGTGTCGTACTGGGGTGCCTAGGGCCCACAGGTAAAGTTGAGTCTAGGGGCCCACCAGTTGAGCTGTTTCTGGGCCCACCAGTGGAATTTATTTTAGGTGCCCACCAGGGGCGTTGCTAGGGTCCCAAAACATCCGGGGCTCGGGCCCTTTGTGTTTTTCTCTGTAGGGCTGCGTTCACACGGCATTTTTCGCGCCTCATTGTGAGCTGCGTATGTATGTTTACAGAGAAAAAACTTCTGTTCCTGTCACTAATTTTCTGCACATTCCACATAGATCCATCCATCTCCTCAGCAGTCACTGTACAATGAAAATCAGCCCTGACAAATTTGCTTTTTCAAAATCTCTCACCTATGTATGACAGTGACAGTCACCAAAAAATACACCTATACATGGAGCAAGTAGACCAGAAGACTCATTGTTAGTAAAAAAAAACATACAAAACCAAGACCTAAAACTATTACTACTTAAGGTTCAAATTATTCTGCTAGACCCTGACCAAACGCAACCCCCACATGTGACATCAGTTGTACATATACCACCACCACCGCCATACAATGACCATATAGTGGTAGATACTAGTTGTATGTAGGCTCAGCAGAAATATCACTGATTACACTGCAGTTACATTTAGTGACTCACAGGAGACGCCGCTGAAGAGTTGTTCTATTTCTCTTCTTCTCCATTTGTCCCAGAAGCCAAGACGTCTTCTACCGTCCACAACTCTTCACTGAAAAATGTACAAAACAAACATCTTAGACTCCTCATTTTATCAGCATTTCTCTGCAAATTCCTATCTGTATACAAACTCCCCATCTATAATGCCCCAAGTGGTAATAATTACCCCCATGTAGGTAAATATTTTCCCCCTGTAGCCAGGTAGTAGCCCCCGTTAGCCAAGTCATTAGCATCTCTAGCCAGGTACCTGCCCTCTGTAGCTAGGTTACTGCCCCCTTTAGGCAGTAATATGCCCCCTGTAGCCAGGTTACTGTCCCCTTTAGCCAGTAATATGCCCCCTTTAGCCAGTAATATGCCCCCTTAGCCAATAATATGCCCCCTCTTAGCCAGGTTATATGCCCCCATAGCCAGTAATATGCCCCCCCGGCCATTATTATGCCCCCCGGCCATTAATATGCCCCCCAGCCAGTAATATGCCCCCCAGCCAGTAATATGCCCCCCAGCCAGTAATATGCCCCCAGCCAGTAATATGCCCCCCTTAGCCAATATGTCCCCCAGCCAGTAATATGCCCCCAGCCAGTAATATGCCCCCTTAGCCAATATGCCCCCCCAGCCAGTAGTATGCCCCCCTTAGCCAATATGCCCCCCCCAGCCAGTAATATGCCCCCCAGCCAGTAATATGCCCCCCAGCCAGTAATATGCCCCCCAGCCAGTAATATGCCCCCCAGCCAGTAATATGCCCCCCAGCCAGTAGTATGCCCCCCTTAGCCAATATGCCCCCAGCCAGTAGTATGCCCCCCTTAGCCAATATGCCCCCCAGCCAGTAGTATGCCCCCCAGCCAGTAATATGCCCCCCTTAGCTAATAAAAATAAAATTAAAAACCCTACTTACCTCAGCACGGTCCGCGCGTCCAGGTCCTGCAGCTTGAGAGCGGTGTAAGCAGCGTGATGTCATCACGCCACTCACGCCGTCTCGCGGGGCCCGGGACCTCCTCGGCCAGCAGAGCTGCTGGCTTAGAGGATCCCAGCGTCGCAGGGGGGTGATGAAAGCAGCGCCGACGTGCATGTACAGCGCTTACCAAGCGCTGTACATACAGGGGAGAAGACAGGACGGGAACGATCCTTCCTGCCTCCTCCCCGACTCTGACTGCGCGGCCGCTGTGAAACGGCCGCGCAGTCAAAGATTGCGGGCGGTGCCCGCACCAAAGAGCGCTCCAGGCCCACGGCAGTGGCCTGGAGCCACAGAGACTCGGGGCACAGGGAGATTCATTCGGGGCTCGTGTCCCGAATGAATCTGCCTAGCGACGCCCCTGGTGCCCACCCTGCAGCTACTGTAAATGACTGTACATGCCTTCTATACTCTACCTATTGCTTTTTGCCTTCAATTCTCTGTTTTTCTGTCTCTTTCAAGGATGTATATGCAGTTAAAAAACAGTTCCAGGTCCACCATGCTCAGGGGCCCACCGGGGGTTTCTCCTATTCCCCTGTGGGTCAGTCCGAGTCTGTGTACATGAGTCTATTAGTGAAAAAACTCTAGTTACACCACTGTCTGCAACATTTTTCTTGCATCAATTACCATCTCTATTCAGTGCTGTGGAATAGAACAGTCCTACATAACTGAATAAAATAAATAAGTAATAAATTAAAATACCGGAACTCGAGAGGGAAACCATTATTGGTTGTTGGGTTATTTTTTAAATGGATATGTGATAGCTGTCATTACTTTAAGAACAGAAGCCATGACGCTAGTGTGAACAGACCTCTAGTAACTCACTGACACATACAACATGCACTTACTAACATATTAACACTGACACAAGACACTAACCTGCTGAGTGACTGACCCACAGAAGTAACCTCACAGAAGCTTTTGTTGGAACTTGCACTTAAGAAAAAAAAATAAAGTTAAAACTTCCATTTCGGATCAGAGATGTTTCACTTCTCTGTTGGATATTAGAACATGAATGCTGAGCAGTGACTAACATGGTTAACAAGCACTTCCCCTCTGTCGATGTTCAGTCTTAACACATATTTGTCATAAACATATTACATTTATCTGATAGCTGTATGACTTTATAATGTGGCTGCTTTGCAGTGGTAATTTTTCACAGTTTTATTGCAATATTATTTGAGCTGTATATTGTGGCATTATTCGGACAGTGTTCAATGTTATTACTTGCCCTCTGCATATGAGTATTTTATTAGAATTTTCACCATTACAGTGGATGAATTCTATGAAAATCCATGCTGTGGGTTTTAATTACCATAGCATATCCCTAAAATTTAGTACTTCACTTTTATGATACAGTTTTTAGTCACTGATTAAACACTAGAAATCCATAGCCACCTGCTCCACCATGGTTTTCAATTGTTTGTACATCCTTAGAACACACAAACAGTTAAATAAGCAAACTCAACCCAGGGATCCAGGGCATGTGCCTGGGAATCCTGGGACATTCATTGACCACCTAGGGCCCCAGGGCACCCTATACCTATGGGGCCCAGGGCAACTGCTTAGTGTACTAAATGGATAAAATGGCCCTGGTGCCCACCCCGTCTGCAACAGAAACTAGTTGCAATGTATAGCTGAGCGCTCAGTTACTTCAAACCCAGTTGTATAAGCCTCTATATGTAACAATTGATAGGGACTGTGACATGTAGGTGGTTGACAGAATTAGGGTGCTCCCCCTTTTACCAACTGGCATCCCCAAAATGTGATTGTGGGCATCACTGAGCCGTTTTATCTGGGGCTTGTGTCCGGGATAAAACAACAGCTGTCCCGAACCTGGCCTGCACTTGCCGCAAGCTGGGCTCACACTTTGGAGATGCATGCAGTTGGAAACTACAGTGGAGCAGGGAGCCATCAGCTCTCTGCACCACTGTCAGCTCCCAGTCGCTACACAAGAAAGCAGCACAGGCAGCATGACATAAGTATTTCATCATGCCGCCTGCACTGCTGCCCCTACTATGCTACACAGCCTTGCAACTTAGTAGTTGCTGGGAGTAGCGTCCCAACATAGACGTTGTGATGACATCGGTCAATCCATAATGGGACACAAGATCTTGGAAGACCAAGACAGTCGGCGGGAGCCAGGAAAACTCCACAGCAGATTTCCTTTCATAGGAAAGTGGCTTGCTTTGGGGGATTGGACCCCACCCCAGAAGCAGACCTCACATTAGATGGTCCACTTCTGACAACAACCTGGCTCATCTAAATACTCCTGGGTACTTGATGGGTACTACAGTAATTGTAAGAAGGGGTTAGTGTGAGCCTTTGGAGTGTCAAAAACACTGTGGACATCGCTGACACCAAGCCCCAGTGATAGTAATGGAGAGGTATCTGTCAGATTCCTCCATTACTTACACTGAAATAAAATGGTAAAAAAAAAACACAAACAACAAAAAACACTTTATTTAAATAAAAACGTCCCAACAACTTCATTCATTGACCATTTTATTAAAGAAATGGATCCAACATAGTCCAACATAGTTCAACATAGTTTAACCAATCCGATGTAGTCCAAAGGGGAAATCAGTAGAAAAATAGAAACACCACAAAAAAAACTTGACAGTATATCATCACATGTGGAATTTATACAGTGGTGGGAAATGGGTAGGGAAGTGTTGGAAAAGTGAGGATTCTCAAGTGTTTCTGTGGCAAATTCTGCAAAGATGAGTGAAGAGTAGAATTCATCATGGCAGTCTAGACTGAAAGGAAAAATAAAAGGGCTAGAACAACTCTAATCAGAAAATACATCACTAGCTGTAACTGCACTGTAAACACTTATATGCCTGCAGAGGACTTGTACACAACTGGTAGACATGTATGAAAACTGTCTAGGTTGAGGACTTTCATTGTTGCCCATAGAAACTAATCAGAGCCCCCCTTTAATTTTTTTTAGAGCACTACATGAAATGAAAGAGAAAATCTGATTGGTTGCCATGGGCAACAAAGAAAGTTTTAGACCTCGACAGTTTTCATACATGTGAAACTATGGGCCACATGTATGAAAACTGTCTGGGTGTAAAACTCACTTTGTTGCCCATAGCAACCAATTAGAGCGCCCCTTTCATTTTTCCAGAGCATTATATGAAATGAAAGGGGAGTTCTGATTGGTTGCTATGGGCAATAAAGTGAGTTTTAGACCTAGACAGTTTTCATACATGTGGCCCTATGTGACGTAAGCATGTGGTCATGGTCTGGCAGTATTATTTGGTCCATATGTAGTAGTATTACTAGGATTGAGGGTCTTGGTATTTTGTTTTTTTTTAATACCAGTGTGACAGTACTACACTCCATGTATAGGTGTATTATTTGGTAGCTGTATGACTATTATTTAGAGGTATTACGCTATCGTACATAAATATGTGATTTGAAGAGGCAAATTTGTCAGCAAAAGTGTAAAAAATGTAAAATGTAAAAAAAATGTGAAAACAAAATAGGTAAACAATATGTTTCACGACAAACAACAATAACAGCAGAATTGCTTTTTTCATAGTCTCAGAAAAATGTGATGAAAATTATCATTGTGCCAATAAAAACATCAATTTACCGCACAATTATAAAGCCCTTACACAGCTCCATCAACATAACAGTAAAAGAAAGCTATGAGTTTGAAACAGTTTGTGTTTTCATGTTACTACCCTGTTTCCCCGAAAATAAGACAGCGTCTTATATTAATTTTTGCTCCTAAAGATGCGTTATGTCTTATTTTCAGGGGATGTCTTATTTTTCCGCAAATAAATTATAGCATGCTATACAAGTGTGTGTGTGTGTGTGTATATATATATATATCTTAATGTTTAGAGTCACAAACCATAGGATATATGTATGTAAAGGACATTTTATAGCAGCTGCAGTGACTTATCTCAAAGGATGGCAAATGTGACATGCTTGGACTTGTAGAACTAGGAGTCCCAGCATGCCCCATCAGCCATCCTGTGAGATGTGTGTGTCAGTATCATTGCTCTGTCCTTCCCCCTCTTCCCTCTGTTACTTACATGTACTTTCTGTCTACTCTCCTTTGGATGTTCAGGACCTGTGGTGACATCACAGTCACATGACCTCCCTGCACAGGTCCTTCAACACTCTAATGATTTCCGCTATGTCTTATTTTCGGGGGGTGCCTTATATTAGGGAATTCAACAAATCTCTGCTATGTCTTGCTTTCGGGGGTGTCTTATTTTCAGCGAATATGGTATATTCTAAATGGCAGTTAAGTTTAATTGATTTGGAGAAGGGCAGTTAAAAAATGATGGCCTGCAAAAGTGGAGTATGGTCAGTGAAAAAAATGTCTTGTGCAAAAAAAAAAGTCTTGTGGCACACGTACAGTGAGATGCAAAAGTATTCATACCCCTTGATCTTTTTCTCATTTTTAAACATTACAGCCACAAACTTAAATGTATGTTATTATGGCTTTTCTGCAGCTACATTGACATAGGATCCTGTGACTAGAAGATGACTAATTGACTTCTACGACAGAGTTGGATGCATGCTGTGTGATCTCGGAAGAAGTCATTGAGTAGGGAGGGGGAGTGGGTCACCTGGGACTATCTCCTATTGTGAATGATGAATCCTGTGTTATCTACAAATTATTGTCACCTTTAATTGTAATCCTGCTTGTGATGATAATGAGGAAACTACTGAGAAGTGATCTCTACAGAAGAGGTCAATATATTATTAAGCTTTGTGGCTTTTTTTAAAGGTAGATATTGAAATGGAATATTAAGAAAAACATCATCAAAATAAAAATAAATGTTTAATATTAAAACATGATTTAAACAAAGGTGCTTTTCTGATAATGCATTTAATTTCAAATTAGTTATGGAGGCTATTGTTCAAATCCAGAGGCGTAACTAAAGCCATAGCAGCCATAGCAGCTGCTACGGGGCCCGCCTCCTCAGGGGGCCTGGTGCATCCTCTCTCACAGCGCCCAGGCCCTCTGTCCCGAGCATTCAGAGGCAGTAACTGTGCGACCCTAGCAGAGCAGAGCGCCACCCGCGCTAATGTACCTGGTAAGCCTACCAGGCATCGGTCCCTATTGATGACATGGGTGGCGCGATGATGTCATATCATCGTGCTGCCCACGCCAGGCTCAGAAACTGGCCTGTCGCTCATCACGACAGGGGATCATGGAGAGAGTGGAGTTAATTATTTTCTTCTTTTTTTACTAATGGGGCCCAGCCTTCCTACCAACCTACCTACCAGAGGCCCATTTATAGCCTACCTACCTACAAGAGGCCCACCTATAGCTTTATTAACTCCATTGGGACCACGTATAACCTACCTACCTATCTTCCAGGGGCCCACCTATAGCCTACCTGCCTATGTGGGGCCCACCTATAGCCTACCTACCTATGTGGGGCACACTTATTCCTACCTACCTGTAGCCTATCTACCTAACTGGAACCTATCTACCTACCTCTGAACTACATATCTGCCTACCTAGGGCTAATCTACTTACCTATAGTCTACCTACCTGGGGCCTGTCTACTGTCTACCTACCTGGGGCCTAACTGCTGCCTGTCTACCTACCTGGAGCCTACCAAACTACCTACTTAAGGCCTACCAACCTACCTAGGTCCTACCAACCTATCTAGCAGGGGGCAACCTAGCTACGTGGGGGTCCACCTACCTACCGGGGAATATAAATCTGAGGGGTACAGAGCATAGCTGTAGCACAGTCTCCAGGGGGTTAGTGCTATGTTCCTCCCTATCCCTCTAGGAGACTGTGCCTCTAAGCTATGGCATGTACCCACTCTCCCACCCATGGTAGTTTGTATAGAGATGGGGGGCAGTGAGAGAGGTGCTGGAAAATTGAGGATTCTAAGTTACATATGTCCAAATCTGTAGGGACAAGTAGTGACTGAGAGAAATCATCATGGTGGTCTGGACCAGACGTAGAAAAAAAGGTTTAGTGAATGACTTGTCAGAGAAATGTCACCTGTGAGTCACAAGCTGTAACTCAACAGTAAGCATTTATGTGTCTGCAGAGCCTGTGTACACTAGTAACTACCACTATATGGTCACTGTATAGCGGTTAAATACAGTCTACAGAGCCTGTGTACAACTGGTTTCTACCACTATATGGACACTGTATACAGATAATATACAGCTTGCAGAGCCTGTGTACACTGGTATCTAATATTGGTCATTGTATACTTATCTTTATTTAGTGATAGTGTAGCGGTATTTATTCAGTCACTATGTGGTGGTGATTTTTGGTCGTGTTCTGGCGGTTTAATCGGTTCCTTATTTAGTAGTGTTATTGGTTATATTGGTCTTGGTATAGTGGGATTTGTTTGGTAACAGTATGATGGTGATATGCATGGTAAGTTGTTTGCTCTATGTATTATCTAGTAACTGCATAACTGTTATTAACGGGCACCGGTAAATGTTAGGGGTCGGTGGGAGAGGGAAGCCCATCCAAAAGTTTCCTATGGGGCCCAAGCTTCTCTAGTTATGCCCCTGTTCTAATCTTTACACATAGTAAGCTCTTCAAAGTGAGCCCAAAGCATTTCTTTTTCCTTAAATACTGTATAATATCTGATAATATTCAGTAGCTAATATACCTAAAGCAACCTTACCAGAACATTAAAAGTCACCTTTAAGCTCTGCACTTATTTTATACAATTTACTTCAATGATATGTTAATAGGTACTGTAAACTTTGACATTTTCCATTATAATTTAATTTAAATTGGTTTAATGCGGGTATACATTTCATCAATATTGTGTTTAATGAATCAAGACTTATTTTTTCTTCACTTATTTATTATACTTATATATCAGGTTTACTGGTTATTCTATTTATCAAAAATATTTTGGATGTTGCTGGTGATATTCATTTTTTCTCTTTTTTTTTTTTAAATTTGAGTAAATTTTTTGGTCCATTGAATTTTTTAAAATTGCAAGATGCTGAAGGTGTAGTATTTTTTTCAGGCAAAACTTCAATGGAAAGAAAGATGCAAACCACGGCACTTCTTTACGACATGGTGAGTGCCGTGGTTTGCATCTTTCTTTCCCTTGAAAATTATCCTGGTTTACTGTCTTTACCACTGGGGCACCGCAAAGTTTCCCCTTTAAAATAAATGTTCTCATTGGAACGCAGATTATCCTTATATAAGAAGGGTGATTAGCAGTGCTGGGATTGCACATTTCTCTGATCTCCACATTTTTTTCAGACAGTTTGTGGTGTGTTACGCCCACATAGAATGCCTCTGTTTGTTTAAAAAAAAAATTCTACAAGAAAACGCATTATGGCTTGTATTGTCCTTTTTTATGCGTTTTCATAGCATTTTGCCACATTGCACATAATTTGTGATAGGAGAAACGTTCCCCCAAAAATCTAAAAAATGTAAATAAACACATCAAAAACTGCATAAAAAATGCATTAACAGACAAAAAAAACCTACATTCTTACTGGCCAAAAAGGGACATGCAGAATGCAAATGTAAAAAGGGCCTTAAGGTTTTAGAGATCATTTTCTCTATATTTTTTATTTTTTATTATTTCCCGTTGTATTCACATGTCTGCTATAGACCTCTGTAAAATCTTTGGGCTGAAGACAAATGGTAATAGCATATTATGTATTTCTTCCATGGCAAACTGTAAGCAAAATCTCAATCATTCTGCGCACTGAAGCACAAGCAGTTATGTTGTTTCTAAAATGGATTGGAAATGGAGAGTTGTTCTATGGATCCCAGTCACCTGAGCAGAAGCATCAGAGATGTCTCCTGGGAGTTGAACTGCAGAAGAAGCTTGTTTATGGAACAAAGATCATGTGTTTTATTTAGACTGGTCCCAAGGAAATTCCTCTTTAGATGCACGAAACATTTAGCTGGCCTCTGTCAATTATTCTCTCTCATTATTGAGGCTTGTAACCTGCAGGCTTACCTGCAGAGCTCAGAAACTCACACTAAACTTTAAGTGGTGTCTAAGGGGTTCACATCAGTAGAATTGTTGTACAAGTTTCAACATTTACAGTACAATGCTACAGATACACACTGCTTAAGATATACCATCTTGATTGATAAAAAAAGACTAGGTTGCTGAGTCTGTAAAGTAACAGAATGGTAATTTACAATCATGTCTTCATTAAAGGGGTTTAAACGTTACAAAGATCATGTCTCAGATTATGGGGACAGTAAAAATAAGCACTTTTGTAATTGGGTTGCGTTACCTCTGTCACTTGGTTTAGCAGATATGAGCTCCTCTGTAAATCTGTGTTCTATTTCTGCTGTTGCTGGTCGGAACGCCCCCTGGCCATTTCCCACGCCCTAGACACGCCCCCTGCACTGTGATTGGCTGGCTGACATTTCATTCAGCCTGTTGGGATACGCCTGCACACTCTTTGTTTACTCCCCTCTGAGCTGTTAAAATCGATAGTGAAACCAAGGTCTGCTGGCTCTATGTACATCCCCCACCCTTTTTAGGGGGGGAAAAACGGGGGCAATTACTGGCGGGTTTAAAGGGTTTTTTCCCCAAGAGGTTGTTTCACCTTCCCCACAGATCCAGTCCCTAAGCTGTTTACTTGGAAAAGAGGGGGTTTTTTTTCCTCAGATCGAAGGCAACCCCTGCCCCCTTTATGACGTCATCATCTGAAAGGGTGTAAAACATAAATTTCAACACTGTGCCCTTAAAAGGGCTGCTTGAAATTGTACGTCTTAGCTGATCCACTCTCCGAGAGGGTTTAGGATTTTAAAGCCCCACCCAGTGATTTTTTTTTTTTTTATAAATTTTTCACAAAATTGAAAAAGATATGAAAATATATGTTAGAAAATTATAATTTTATTTATATAACAACACAAAGCCCCCCTATATAATGCCCCTTATTCTCGCAGTCACCCCAAGAAATTTCCAACATATGTGTTTTAAATGCATTTTACTTGTGGGATGAGACATTTTTATAGGGGAGCTATGTAGTTTTTTTTTTAATATATCTTAAATTAGAGTTTGGGACTTATATATTTTGGGTTTCCCCCCTCTACATAGGTGTAAAAATTTTAGGGGGGGGGGGGGAAAATATACCCCTGTGGGGACTAGAACTCCTTTCCCCCTTTTGTTGAAAAAAAAGCAATACCTACCACTGCACCCCCCCCCCCCAAAGTTATTAAAGTTTGGGGCAGGGCCCTTCTTTAAAGCTGATGCTTCTAGCCCCATTTTTTCACTCACATGTCATTTAAACAGAAAAAGGCAGAGATCTTTATTTTAAAGGGCTGACTTTTTTAGTTGAGTAAAAAATATCTCCTGTTGTCAGTAAAATTTTGGATAAAACACCACTAGAAGTAACAGCTGCTGGCTTTCGTGCCCATTTGTGTGAAAAACTAAGACTTTAGGGACAGTTGCTGGATTTTGGGAGCCTAAAGGGGGGCTGCAGACAAAAAGCATCCCAGGAGGCTACAGAGCTGTTATATCCAAAAACCCTTCTGAAACCCCTGCTTAAAACAAAATAAATGTTGTCATGGGTTCTTCAGTGGGGGGGAGACAGCCCCCCTGAGAGGAAAACACGCCTGCTGACAGGAAGACCCCGCCCCTGGATTTAAAACCCTCAATCTGAAAAAAATTAGCTAAAACAGCCCGAACACTAAAACGATAAAACCCTTTAAAGGGGAAGTTGAAGATAAAAAACAGCAGCACTCCTTTTTGTATGGAAAATTGCCCTTTTATTGTGGTTCACTTCATTCGTTTGAATAAATTTTGCTGTAAATAGAAACCCACAGACCAGGAACAAGGGGCCCACATGTATGAAAACTTTTTAGGTCAAAAAACTCACTTTTTTCCCCATATTTAACCTATGGGAAAAAAAAGTGAGTTTTAGACCTAAAACAGGTTAAAACCCTGGGGCCCAATGTGTCTCATTTATCAAAATAAAAATAAGGTGTTTTTATTGCCTTTTAGAAACCCAAACCCTAAGCTAGCTTTCACTAATTAAGCTCCCCAAAAAAAAAATAAAAGTTTATTTTTTCGGGTTTAAATTGCTATGGGCAAAAAAAAGACACCCTTACTGCTAGACGGGTTTTCATGTCCCGAGGCCCCCATAACACAAATTTTTGTTTTGGAAAAAGTTCGGGTTTTTATAGAAGAAACATTGATTAGTTTTGGCTCATCAGTCTATATTCATTTTATTCTTATTATTAAATAAACTTGTCTGAAAACTTTTTTTTAAATTTTTATTTTTTCGTTTTAAATTTAAAAAATTTAACATACACAAAACATCCCCCTTTTTTTTTCCACTAATTTTTAAGTAATACATACTTCGAACAAACTTGAACAAATCCACCTCACCACTTACCCCCAATTTAAAAGCTCAAGGCGTTTAAAACATAACATTGCTATGTTTTGCTAGGATTAAAACCCTTTTGGGAAAGAAAAAAACTAAGGGGGGAGGGGGAAATTTTTTTTTTTTCATTTGCCCTATTTTTGACTGTTGGTTTTTTGGTTTTTTTTTTGTTGTTATGGTTTAAACTTTTTTTTTTCAAATAATTTGGGGGGTTTTTTTTATAAAATCCCTTTCCCTTTATTTTCACTTTGGTGAATGCATGTTTTGCATTTTAACTTGTTGGGCCAGCAATGAAGTAATTGGCATTCTAATACAAAACTTTCTAGAAATTGGAAAATTTCCCCCTTTTCTTTTTCCTATCATTCCGGGTACAGGGGGACTTTGGATTGGGGGAAAGTTTTAATACTGTTTTCCCACAAGGCACTGACCGAAGAAGTTTGGGGAGCAAGGGGGGAAAACGGGGAAAACATGGGGAAAAAATAGGTTTGGGTTTAACCCCAAAAAGAAAACTTGTTTTGGTCAAAAAGAAGACATAAAATCTCATTAATCTTTAAAATACATTTATATCATTTCATTTTAAAAGAGCAAAGCTTTGATGCCCTTTGTGAACTACTTTTGCAGGGAATTTGGGAAAAGGGGCCCAAAGCTTGCAATTAAAAACCCCAAGGGGGGTTTTAATCAGCAGCCATTTTTTTTGTTTTTTTCGGGAAGGGGTTTGCTGCTACTTTTTTGGTTAGCAAAGATGCCCAATTCCCAAACCTTTTCACTGGCCTATTTACAGCATAGCTCTTCTTTATTCTGGAGTCAAAAGAAAAACTTTTGCAGTCCTGAAATTTTTTTTTGAGAAAAGGGGAGAAACTATCCTTTGCGGGAAACCCATGAAGACAGTAAAATTAAACCTTTTGGTTTGAGAAGTAAAATTTTTGGGGTTTTTTAAAAAATAAGTAAAAAAAAACTCACACCCTTGACTAGGCCAATTGATCTCATAGTACATTGTTAGCAATTTTTAAAATTTTAATTGACCTTTTTACCGTTGCCCAGAGTTACGGGTTTCAAAACCTTTGTCCCTTTTATGGGGAGCACAGAAGAAAAGTTTAGAAATATAGCAAAAAATTTGCAGTTGATACTTTTAAGTTACTAAAACTTATACTGTATGCCACCACTCCTGCCCACGCGCTTACTAAAGTCAATGCAAAATAATCTGTGTTACAGAAGATGAAACTCATGGATAACAACTTTTTTTTGAGTAAAATGAAGTCTGTCATCCTCTCCATCCACCAAAAGTAGCCTATCCTCCGTCCTACAGAACAGGGGGGGGGTTTTTCTCAGGGTTTTGGCCAAAAGGGGGAGATTAGCATCACACCAACCCTATCTATGTTTGCGGGCCCCCTTTTTTCACATTCCCAAACTCCGGCATTTTAAAAGATGATCGAGGTAATCCCATAACCATACATCACTGTCTCCACCCTTTTTATCTCCCCCTCGGGGTTGCTGCCATATGGTAATGTATCAGTTACTAGTATTAATTTATAATATTAATATATATACATAGTAACAAAAAGGAAATTTTAAATATATATAAAATATATATAAAATTTTAAAATTTAAAATTATATAAATATATATATATATAAAATATATATATATATAATATTTTTTAATATATATATATATATATTTCTAAATAAAAATTACAACCCCAATTACAATAGAGGTCCAACTTTCCCCTTAACTAAAACCCAAAGCAATTAAACCTCATGTGGATTCTAAAAGTTAATTAACAACCGTATTACATCATGTCAAACCCCTATCCTCCCCTCTTGTGTCAATGTCGGTAATCTAAGTCCAGTAAAAGGACAGTGGTGTTTTTTTATGTTTATCTCATAGATTTTTAATTGGAAAAAAAACAAAAAAACCTTTTTTTTTAAAAGAAAAAAAATACAGAAAATTTAGGGGGCCGTTTCCTTTCAAAACCCGCACCCTTTGGTAAAGCGTTCAGAAAAAGCTTTTGGGGCGCAAAAAAACTTTTTTAAAATTTTAAAATTTTGTTTCAGAATGGACATTAAAGATTCATTCTTTTGTTGACCCCCTTTAGATCACACATTTTCCCTTAGCTGTGTCACCTGCATATTCATGCATTGAATATTCCCCCAAAACCCAAAAATTGGGATTTTGATTTACACAGTGAGTACTTTTATTATGACCATAAACCCAAAAAACTAAGGAAACCCCCAGTGCAGCAAAACCCGACTAAGGGGCTGGGGAAAACCCCAGTAAATTTCCCTGATAGGTTTTCACGGGTATCGGAACCCAAATGCTGACTGCACCCCCAAAAAGCTGCTGGGGGGTGCATGGCGGAGGATTCATAAAAAAAAACAATGATTTCAGGGGCCCTTTCAGATCCCAAATTGGGTTTAAAATCGGGGGAAATTTAAAAGGGCCACATATTACTTGGACTCTTTGTCAGGGTTTCTTTACCCCAAATGTGTGATATTTTTAACCATGTGACTTAGCATTATCTTGCTGGGATATCCCATCTGCCTCTGGGAAAACAGTTAGCATGAATAGGTGTACATGATCTGAATAGATGGATTTGTTCCCAAAGCAGTTGAAAGTGCCTTTCACGTGAATGGGTGGGCCCAGGAAATGTCATGCATTTTTTTCAGACCATAACATTGGCACCACTAGTTTGTGGTTTTTTTTCCCCAATGGTTTGCCAGAATTTGTTGTCTGTTTTTTCCACCGGCACACCGGTCTTTTCTTTTGAAAATTTAAACAAGGGGAAAACTTTTACTCATCGGAGAAGGGCCCAAAACTTTTCCCCCTCAGCGAAGGTCCAATGACACTTTACTACCCCAGCGAAGGTCCAATTTACCGGGTTGGGGGCCATAAAAATGTAAGCATTTCCTGCCCCTGGGGTCTTGGGTTTGAAAAAGATGCAAGTGCCAAACCTCGCCCTTTGGGGAAATCCCAAAAACAGTTTGGGTTTTATTTTAAAAAATTGTGTTTTGACAATGTCTTGGGGAGCCATTTTTGGTTTTATTTTGGATTTGAGCCTTTCTCCACTGTAAGGGTGTGGCAGTTCAACCTCACGCACAAATTTAATTGGGAAAAAATTTTTTCCCCCCCCCCCCCCTTTTCCCCTTTAATGGGCATGTGTTTCTTTCCCCATTTCCACATTGCTTTTTTTGCGGGGTGCCATTTGTTTTTCTCCCCAATTTATTTCACCACAGCATGAGAAAAAGTTCCCAAACCCGTGGGTTTTTCAAATACGCTAACCCCCCTTTGCCTGAAAACCAATTTTTCCAAACCCTTTTTGCAACTCTGATAAATTTTCCCCTTTTTTAAAACCCCTGGGGAGCAATGAGGGGTATGTGTGCAGGCAGCCTATCACACACCCTTTCACAACCAAAAAAAGACAGTCACCTAACATGGAGAGCTACGCACTTTCTGGGTTGAGAGTAGGGGTGGTCCCTAATAATGGGAAATTTACTGTGCAATTTTAAGAATGCATTGGTTTTATTTGGGGGAACCCGAGATGCATTTTAAAGAATGATGTGAAGTCCTAAGATTTCACCTTTTTCAACCCCCATTTGAAAATTTGGGGTTTCCCGTTTTTCAAAAATGGGCATGAGTGGAAGAACTCATGTGGTTTTAAAGCACTTTCACTAAGGGGGTAAAGCAAAGGCATAGTGGTGGGCGGGAAGGGTAAGACAGGGCCACCCTAAGCAACACGTTCTCCTAGTTCCCAAAAGGGCCCCTTCATTTACATGGGAGTGGAGAGGAGAACAGGGAAAAGCCCCTCCCTCCCCGCCCCCAGATAAAACACAGGCCCCGCTCCTTTACTGGGTCTTTGCAGGCTCAGAGCACAGGGAAGTTTGCAAAGTAATTTTAAAAAACAGAACCCCCCTGGGGCGGGTGCCACCACGGCCATACCCACACACAAGGGGACAATTTCATTATTTTATATATAAAAATTTTAAAAATATATATAATTTTAAAAATAAAAAATTAATATATTACAATATAAATGTAACCCCCCGCATGCCTGCCACACCGACCCGTCCTTTAAAGATAAGGAATTTTATGTGCCCCCAAAACATTTTTAAAGTGGGGAGGGGAGGCAAACTTGGGGGGTGGCCCCCGGTGGGAAAAAACTCTAGCTATGCTTCTGGGCTAATGAAATTTTAATCATCCTGTCAGGAATTTTACATATATTCCCAGGGGTACACAGGGAAAATTTAAACTGAAAAAAAAAATAATAAGTTCAGGCATCTTGTACAATTATTTCTTTGTCCCCCCTTAAAAAAAAAAAAGTGAGCTAAAAGTGGGGAAAAGATAATTTCTTATTAAATTTTCCCAAACCTGCTCTAAAAGAAAAGTGGGTGAAAAAAAAAATGATTTTTGTGGGGCCCGTTGTGTACATACCTCCACTTTAATTTTTTAAAAAATAAGTAAACTTTCTGGACGCTAAAAGGAACTCCCTCCTTTTTTTTGCTGCACATGAACACTTTTGGGGGGGGGGAACCCCAGTTTTTCCCCCCCATCATTTATTCTTCTTTTGCATCTTGCAGCATGGTTTTCGATTAGTCATTTTTTGGGGGGGGGGGGGGGGGGGGGGGGGGGGGGGTGGGGGTTGGGGGGGTGGGGGGCCCCCGATAAAAAAAAACTTTGGAAAAATGCAAATGTTGCGATCCCCCCTAGTTATTCGCTGTTATCTATAATGTTTTGCTGCAGCTTTTCCGCCAAATTTAGCTCCAAGTGGGGTTTTTAATTTAGAATAATAAGAGCCCTTAAGCATTTTAAATTTTTGTGAGAATTGCTCTGTGACAGTTTAGTTTTTTTTTTTTAGACTGGTTCATTGCCTTTATATTGAGTAAAAAAGTTTATGTGTATAAACAAACCCCAAACTACAAATTAAAAAAAAACTTCTTTTAAACTTTTAAATTAAATTACTAATCAGAAATATATATATATAAAAAATATTTTCACTGCTTTTCAAGGAAAGTTGTCAATTTATTTTTATGTGGGCGTACTGGTTTTTACTGATGCTTAGTAGTGGGCTAAAACAAACAAAAAAACTAAACCCTTTAAATGGGGCCCCTCCCTAAGGAGAGATGTTCCCCCTTCTCTCAGCCACTCATTTTCCTCCCACCCCGTCAAGCCAGTATCGCTCTGCTCTACACTGATGGGGGGGGAAAAACCCTGAAAAAGGGTAAAGTTTGATGAGCGATATTGGGGTTGGGCAAAAATTTCCTTTTTTAAATTCTCAAAGATTCAGTGGAAACAGAAATAAAGAGGATTTTTTACAACCCCAGGGGCCCAGTGAGCTTCCCAGGGTCCCTTTCCCCTAATTTCCTTGTGTATGCAGATGCTTATTTTTGGGCTAAAAGGCATCAAAACACTACAAAACCTTTTAAATGGGGCTCTCCAATTTAGGAGGAATTTTTCCCTTCTCTCAGCCAACCCCATTGCCTCCCCCCAGTCAAACCCCGTATCGCTCTGCCTACACTGATTTAGGGGAAAATCCCCGAAAAAGGCGTTTTAGTTTAGCGATTTTTTGGGTTGACTAATATTCCTTTTTACTTCCAAAGATTCAGTGAATCAGAAGTAAATTGAGGAATTTTTTTTACAACCAGCAGAGGGGGCCCGTGAGGGTTCCCCCCCTTTCCCCCCAAATGCCTTGGATATGCGATGCTTAGTAGTGGAATTAAAAAAGGGAAACAAAACCTTTCACACCCTTTAACCCGGTGCTTCCATAAAAGGGGAAAATTTTTTCCCCTTCTCCCTGATAATCTTTAAAGGGATGGGAAGGAATGCCCTCCCTTTGTGGGGCTATTTGGGAGTAAAGGTGGGGTAGTTTAGCAAAACCCTGAATATTTTATTTTAGTGAAATTTTTATTTGGGCAATTAAAACCTATTTGTCTAAAGCAGTTAAAGGATTTTAAACTAAAAAAATATTTTATGGTGGTGAAGGGGAGTGAAAGGGTTATTGGGTTTGGGGGCCCCGGTATCTTAGGGGCCCTTTAAAAGGGTTTAAAAAAGTTTTTCCTCATTCCCAAAATTTCATAGGATTTTTTAAAAAAATGAAATTTAATTTCTGCTTTGCTCTGTCACTTCCCCGGGGCAAGCTGTCTGTAATTTAGCATATGGGGTTCAGTGGGATTCAGGGGCCCCTCTGTTTTTTTTAGTTTTAGAATTTAAAAAAATTTTCCTTCTCTGAGGTCCCTGAGAAGCTTCTGAGCTAATTTTAAGGGAGTAGAGTTTAAATTTCTGTCTTTTTGAAAAAATTTAAAAAAAAACAGGGTAAAAACACCCAAACGCTCACATGCTGGGTGCAACCCGTGGATGACATCACTACCCCGCTAACAGAAGGGGGGAAAAAAAGTAGCCAAAGGGCCGTCACTTTGGGGGAAACCCAAAAAACCCTCGAAGGGATTAAAAATCATTTTGTAAACCCCCTTAAAAAAAAAAAGGGAACAAAAACAATTAATTTGGAAAACTTCTTCATTTTGTGTTCCCCATTCTTTTTTGTGAGACAACCCCTTTAATGTCAGTTTACAGTACCTGAAGATATAGGACACTAGGTGTAACGGGTTGCGCCGCGGGGCCCCCCCCTGGTACGGACCGCGGGTCCCCACTCGCGTTCCCCACCGGGCGGGGGTCCCCCCCCGGGGGGGGGGGGGGGGGGGGGGGGGGGGGGCCCCCGGACCGCACTTCCGGGCCCTGGCGCCACCCGTCCCATCCACTCACCCTGGCCCCCGCTCCCGTCCGGGCCCCTTTCCCCGCCGGCCGGAAATTTCCGGGATGCGGCCACCTAGCGCGCTCCGCACGTTCATACATTTAAAAAAGGGAAAAGTGCGCCCGGAATTGGGGAAATTTCCAGCGCTGTCCCTATATAATTTTTTCACCCCTGTCACTTCCCTGCTGGGTTTTATGTTGCCCTGGGGCCTTTGCTAAAGCGTTCCCCAAGTGTGTTCTCGCCCTACCCCTGAAACCCGAACCCCTTGCTATGTTTTTCCCCACCCGAACCCCTGCCGCCCGCCCTGACCTTCCTGCCTGTTTCCCCGACCACGAACCCCCTTTCCCCCCTGCCCTGACCCTTTTGCCGCCCACGACTACATTCCCCGGGCTACGCTTTTTGTTTCTCGCTGCCCCCTCGGGCCGGCCCCCGCAAGAAGTCACGTCAGGGGGACGACCTTTGGGAGCCTCCGCCGCAAACAAGTCCAAACCCGCTTTGCGGGGGGGCCCCTGGTGAAAAAACCCGGGGGGTCCCTTTGAAATTTCCCTTTTCCCCGGGTGGTTTAACTACCCCTTGCTTTCGGTGGTCCGGCGGAAACCACTAAAACCCAGCCCTTTTCATAGGTTAAATTCCCGTATGGAGTCTGTGGCAATGAACAGGTTAAATGTGGGAAAATTTTTTAAATTTTTAGGGCAGAGGAAAAAAGGGTAATAAAAAGGATCCATTGTGGGCTTGTGAAATCCAGGGATTCCTTTTTTAAAATCCCCTTTGGGGGAGGGGCAGTGAAAGTTACTCACCTCTCCGACATAGCCCAGACTAACTAAAGGCTAAACACTGATTCTTCAGCTTCCTGTTTCCTTCCTTCACTGATAGAAATAAGTGTAATGAGAGGATAGATAAGTGCAGCGGTAACAATAGGACTGCACAGTCATCTGTATAAAGGGGAGCAACAAATTAGGAGTCTTCTCTGCAATCAGTAAAAGTCTGTTTTCTTTTTCTAAAAACGGGCCCCAAAGCCCCCAAAAAACCAAAATTTTTTTTTGTTTCTCCCCCAAAGGTCCCCTTTTTTGGTACATAAAGCACATAACACTTGAAAGTGGTACAAAAGTTACTCTAGGCATAGAAAGTAGCAAAGAAAGTATGTGTAGTGCACCTGCCAGGGTAGCTTCTGCAGAAGGAAGAAACTATGAGAATCTGTTCTGTGATTTTTTTGCCAGAAATACAGCCAGCAATAGAACCTAATAAACGATATGAGAGTCACAAGAACAAAAAAATATGTGCACAGTCACTCAGATCCCAAGAATCTTTCTATTGCAAGTACATACATTATGTGACTCCAGCTGGTCACAGAGGAACTGACAATTAAAGAATTTCATGTAACACCAAAAATCTGCAGAAAGCCTGGTGTGTGTTACCGATGTAATAAAGCAAAATCTTATAACCTCATTTGGATTTAATTATGCAAGTCCCATGCTAGATCATTTTTAAATTACAATTTAAGGTTTCAAACATGGGTTTACTAATTTCTCACTTATGCCAGCTAACGTTGGCAAGCGTTTCATGTTTCATTATATGCCAGCATGAGTTGTTCCATCATATGTGGTGGTCGCGGGCGGCACGGAGGGAGGCAGAGGAGAGGGACACTGGGAGTGGGTAACCGCAGGGCCCGAGCCTGCTCCTTGTCATGGTGGCTGCACACTTCACTACCCATTCTTCTCGTGCTCCTCCAGCTCCTGGGGTCTGTATTGTGGAAGATGGTGGTAGTGGTAGTGGGCACACTCTGTTGGTGGTCTCTCCTTTAACTGCCCACTGTAGATGGTGTGTGAGGTGCCCTTGAAGTACGGTGCAGATTAAGCAGGCAGGAGACATAGGGTTAACGATGAAATCAGTTGCCAGCAGAAGCCTCCTTCACTTCAACTTGGCAAGATGATATAAATACTCACATGGCAGTGGTAGCGTTCAATATTAAGACACAACCCTTCCAGTCCAAGCTTCTCAGCAGACTAATTCTGAATAATCTTCCTTGCATAAATGCCTCCCAGACCTGCTATCTGGGATATCACCTAAATAACCTGCACAGCCCAGCTGAGTCCTTTTTGATAGAGTGTCCCTTCTTTCTTGATCCACTCCCATGTGACCAGGGAAGATATGCTGCCCAGAGGCAGCACAGCCTATGTCAGGATGCCCTGATAGAGTGCATCTCTGACAGCTGCAGATGAAGATGATAAAATTGATACCCTAAAGGTGGATATCAGTGGGGAGGGGCACTGTTTCCCCAGGGGGGAAAAAAAGGTTTCCCCGGGGAAAGGCCCCAACCAATTTACCTACCCTTATTTTCCCCAAACTTACCCCCAGCCTTATTTTAGTGTTTTTTAAGGGAAAATTTTCCCCAATTACTGGTGATTTGGCAGGGGACGGGTTACAATTTATAAAAAACCAGCAGGGACTTTACATACCCGGGGGACAGGTTAAAGGGCCGGGTAAGCTAAACACAGGGGCAAAATAGAGGTAATTTCTAGACATTCTTAGGCAATTATTAATCCCCCTTTATCAAACCTTTTAAAACCCTTAGTAGTGTTTTTGTACCCCCCAACCCCTGCACACTAAAAATATAAATTATTATCTATGGAAAAAGGGGGGTGAAATTGGCACCAATAATCAAAAATCATTAGGTAAAACCCGGGGGCTTGCTAGGGCCCTAAAACATCCGGGGCTGGGGCCCTTTTGTTTTTTTTGGGGGTGGGGGCGGGGGTTCAAACGACATTTTTCGCGCCTCATTGTAAACTGCGGTTTTTTTTTTTACAGAAAAAAACCCTTTCCTTTTCCTTTAACAAATTTTCTGCAACCCCACACAAACCCTTTCCATCCCCCTCAGCATTCATGTACAGAAAAAAAATCACCAATGACAAATTTACTTTTTCAGAATTTTCTCCCCTTTTCATATGAAAAAAACCCCAAAACCCAGTCACCAAAACATCCACCTACACAGGGAGCAAATCTCCCAAAAGTGATTGTTTACTAAAACCCTCCTAAAAAACCAAGCCCCAAAAACTTTACTATTTAAAAGGCTCAAAAACCCTTTTCCCAGACCCGACCAAAAGCAACCCCCACATGTAACTTTTCGGGCTGTACACAGGCTCTGATTACTATACCACCCCCAATACAGTAACCAGATAGGGGTTTATTTTACTAGTTTATGTAGGCTCTGAACATATAAGTGATTACCCCTCCCCAAGTTACGTTTGGGTGAAAAAACCGGAGACGTTTTTTTCTAAATCAGCGGTTCACTTTCCCCTTTTTTTCTCCACCCGGGGTTCACCCCCTTCTGCTAAATTGCCCCCGGGCCAAAAATCGTCCCTGAGGTTTTGGACAAAAATATCTTAGAATCCTCAAATTTCCAGAAAACTCCTTAATTTGGGGTTTAAAACATTTCCCCTCAGTTGGTATATAGGGGCACTAAAAGCAGTTTTATGGGGCCACGGGGCAGATAAATGGGGCCACAGGCAGATAAAATGGGGGCCCAGGCAGGTATATGGGGGCCACAGGCGGTTTTGGGGGCCAAAGGGCAGTATATGGGGGGGAAAACAGGGGCCAGGAAAAGGGGGGCCCACGGGCGGGGTTTTTTAAAAAAAAAATAGGGGAAAAAAAAAAAAAAAAAAAAAAAAAAAAAAAAAAAAACAGTTATAGGGGGCCCCCAGGCAGTATACGGGGGCACTGAGGCAGTATAAAAGGGGCCAAAAGGGGGGGTTTTTTTGGGGGGGAAATGAGGCAAAATTTTATAGGGCCCACGGGAGGCAGTTAGGGTTTCACTGAGGGGGTAAAAGGGGGCCCGGGCGGGGTATATAGGGACACGGCAGTTAGGGGGGCCCGGGCAGGAAATATAGGGACACAGTCCCCCCCCGGGGGTAATTTTGGGGGCCACAGGCGGGTATAGGGGGGGGGCCCCACAGGCAGAACTAGGGGGCCACAGGCAGGTATATAGGGCAAAAGGCAGCATATGGGGGCCCAAAGGCAGGCGTATGGGGCCACGGCAGGGCATAGGGGGGCCCACAGTCAGGGATTTTGGGGGCCACGGGAAACAAAAGGGGGCCACGGCGGGGATAGGGGACCACCCAGGGGATATGGGGGCCCAGCAGAGATTATTTGGGGGCCCCACGGGCGGGAATGGGGGCCACGGGAAAGAAAAAGGGGGCCACGGGCCCAGGCATTATAGGGGCACAGGCAGCATTTTGGGCCCACAAGGCGGGCTTTAAATGGGGGGCCACAGACAGGAAAAGGGGGGGGGCCACGGGCAGTTTTTAGGGGGGGTCAAAAGCAGGGATATGGGGGCTACAGGCAGGCATTGGGGGGCACAGGCATTTTTATGGGGGGCCCAAAACCCGGGGTTAGGGGGGCCACAGGCAGCATAGGGGGGTCACAGGCACAAGGGGGGGGCACGGGCAGGCATTATAGGGGCACCGGCAGTATATAGGGGCCCGGGCAGGGATAGGGGGGGCCACAGGCAGGGATAGGGGGGCCACGGCCCGGATATGGGGGCCACAGGCAAAATTGGGGGCCCCACAGGGCGGGGAAAGGGGGGAAACGGGCGAATATGGGGCCACAGGCAGGCATTATGGGGGGCACAGGCAGCATATAGGGGTCACGGGCAGGCTTTATGGGGGCACAGGCAGGGATAGGGAGGCCACAGGCATTAAAAAGGGGGCCACGGGCAGGATAGGGGAGGCCACAGGCGGGTTAGGGGGGGCCACAGGGGGGGTTTTGGGGGGTCCACAGGCAGTAAAAGGGGCCAGGGGGGTTTAGTAAAATGGGGGCCACAGGCAGGCAAAAAGGGGCACAGGCAGTTTGTGGGGGGCCACAGGCAGGGATATGGGGGCCACAGGCAGGGTTTGGGGTCCACGGGCCTTTATAGGGGGGCCCCAGGCGGTTTTTATGGGGGGCCACAGGAAAGGGTTTTTGGGGGTCCACAGGCAGGCATTATAGGGGAAAGGAAAGGGAAGGGGGCCACGGGCAGGCATTATGGGGGGCCACGGAGGATAGGGGGGCCACAGGCAGGTTTTAAGGGCACGGGGCGGGGATATGGGGGCCACAGGAAAGGGTAATGGGGGCCCCACGGGCAGGAAATTATGGGGCCCCCACAAGGCGTAAAAATGGGGGCACTGAGGCAGGTAAACGCTATAAAAATAAAAAAACTTCATACTCCCCCTTTTAACTCCCCCGGCGAGCGCGTCCGTTCCTTCAGCCCGCCCCTCCCCCGGGCAGTCTCGGGGGGCAGGGCCTATGAGGGCTTGGCGCCCGAGGACGGGGCAGCGTCGCGATGACATCACTAAACGCGACGCTCCGGCTGAGGCACACGGGGGCCGCGGGGGGTCCTAAACGCTGTAAAGGACCCGGCGGCCCCGCGGGGTTGGACCTGGGGGCCCCGACACTGTCTCCCGGGGCAGGGGGGCGCTCGCCCCTTCCCCCGCAAAAGGGCCCTCAGCTGTGTTTTGCGTCCAGCGGACGCACATGCACTAAAGGGCCATTTGGTTCCGGGCCCCAGGGCAGAGGCCTGGAGCCCGGGGAGACTCGGGGGCCAGGGCGTTTTATTCGGGCCCGGAAACCCCCAAAAAAAACCCGCCTAGCGATGCCCTGAAGGGCAACCCTAGTTGGGGTGTGCCAGCTCCCCACATGTTTCCCCCTACTGCCGAATTGGGAAAGTTCACATGAGGCCAGATTATAGCACATGGAGTCTTCAAAGAACGATGAAGTTAATGAGCCGAATAGTAATTAGCAAAATAATTTTTTTTTTTATGTAGAAGGTTTTGAGAATGAATTAAAACCCAAAGGGGGGTTTTTTATGATAGCACCCCACCCTTTAAAAAAAAAAACCCCCTTTTTGGGGGAGTGAAAAAAATTTTCATGCTTTTGTATGTCAAAAAGGAAAATGCAAGAGAAATTTGGGAAGCAAGGAGGGGGAAAGGTGCCCTTAAAAATTAGGGCTTTAAAATCAATTCATTATAAATTTAGTATCCCCAAATTTTTACAACCCAAATTTCCCTTTTCCAAAAAGGCAAAAAATGGAATTTTTTAAAGACAATGCTGTTTTTCTTCATAATTATTTTTTTCCACTTTCTTGGTTAATTTTCTAAAAAAAAAGGGGTGTCAAAACTCATTCTTTACTTAGGGGCTACATCAACAGTATGGGTTGCCCTCAAAGCAGGGGTTGGGGAAATACCAGGGGAGAGCGTAGCAGTGCCACAAAGGGGCCCCTGCCTTTCCCCGTGCTCCCAAAGTTTTCCTTCCCTGGTAGTTCAGCTCCTTTCGCCCCTTTTATGGGGGTTTGTAATCGAGCTCCCGCAGTGCAGCCCCCCTCCTGTTCACGCCTCCGGGAAGGGGAAATCTCAGCGGAAAAATCAGTGAAGATGTCGGGTCAAAAAGGGGGGGGGAGGTGCTTTTTCAGCATGGCAAATGTGAAAGAGCTCGGGAGAAAGGAAAACTAACCCGCTGTTCTTTCTCCCCCTCTTCTGTACTCTGTTTTTTCAACCCCCATGCTGAGATGTGCCCGGAGATCAGGTAATTTTTTTTTATGTATATGTGTGTATACATTGGGGGTGTATGTGTTGGAAAGGGTGTGCATTTTGTGTTTATGATGTGTTTACATGGGTGTGCATGTGGGGTACTTGGGGGTGTACAGTCTTCATGTATGTACATGGGTATTTCTTTTATTTTGTTTTTCTATGAAAAATTTGGGGGGGTTTAATATTAGCCCGTGCATGTGTGTACATGAGTGTGTACGTGTCTGCATGTGTACATAATCACAAAAGAATTAGAGAGTAAATGGTATAAAAATAAACAACATCTTTATTAACAATCCATTAAAATACAAAAAACAAAATAGATAGTGTTCTTTAAAAAATCTGTAGAAAAGGGAGGCTTAAATGACTTTTTTTTAATTTTAAAGAGACTTTTTAGGGTAAAAAAACCCGGGAAGCCAAAACAAAAAAGTGCATCCCCCCTAGATAAATATATGTAAAGTGCTTCCTATACTGCCCCATGACATAGTCATCATTGCGGGGTGTGAAATAGGGGATTTCGCGCAATTTAAAAAAGTATGTTTTGGCTAAGTGAGGGCTTACCCAAAATTAAAAAGTAAACCGCGCCCCGACGCGCGGTTTTTGCTTTATTTTTTTTTTTTTTTTTCTTTTCTTTTAATTTTCTCTGACATATCTTTTTTACTGCAGCGAAAACCCTATTTCACTACTCCCGCAATGATTTACTATGCTCATAAGCAGTATTTGGAACACTTTACATATATGTTTTTCCCGGGGGAAGCACGTTGATTTTGGGGTTACCTGGGTCTGTCTTACCCTAAAAATTTATCTTTTTTAATTATTTCTAAGTCTATTTAAGCCTGCTTTTCTACAGATCTTTTATGAACACTATCATTTTTGTTTGTTATTTTTAAAGGATTTTTTAATAAAGATTTTTGTTTTTTTTTTTTATAACCCTTTACTCTCAAATTAATTCTTTTTGTGATTATGTTCATTTTTTAGGAGAGTGGTATATATTATGAGAGGGGGCCCTTAACTTGGTGGGCTCAACCTGTTGAGCATTATTGGACTTTTTCTTGTGTTTGTTGTGTCTGCATGTGTGTACATGGCTGTGTTTTTCCTGGGGTCTGGGAATGTGCGGGGTGTGTCCCGGGGTGTGACCTACGTGGTGGGGTTTTGGGGCTGGCTTTTGCGGGGTGTGTTTGGCGGGGGTGCGGGATTTTGGGCTGGCGTTTTTACCCGCGTGTGCGGGAAAATGTCTGGTGTAAACCCATTTTTTCCCTTATTCTTTACAGGAAAAATGTTATAATTTATTTTTTTTTTTTTTATGGGCCGGGGGGGAAAGGCCCCTTGAAAAAGGGTTTGCTATGGGGTCCTGCCAAATTTTATTAGCCCCGGGCCCCAAAGGATGTTTTGGAAAAGGGGGAAGGGGATGGCTAGGCCCGCCCGTTAGGGGTTGTGCCCTAGTCCCGTTTTTTGTGGGTTTGGGATTTTGGTGTGGGGTCAGAGCTCCGAATCCAAGATCTACTTGCTCCACTGGCTGCATCCTCTGTGAAAAGTGGAGAGACAATCCTTCTGCATCTGGAAATCGTCCATCCCTGCTTGCTATGTCTCAGCTCTCATGGGCCACTTAAAATGATACAGGGGCCGCATTTGACTTATAGCATGCTACCGGGCAATTTTGTCAATGCTTTTTAAAATTTGCATAGGGGGACACATAAACCCAAACCCTTTCCCAAAAGTAGGGTTTCTTTTTAAAAATACAGTTTTTTCTTATTTTAAAATATAATATAATCAGTATATAAATTTTGTTTTATAAATATTTACATAATATAATACTGTTTTTTACATTTAAAATTACCTTTAGGAAGAGTTGTTTATGTGTCACTTATGCAAGTTGCTGAAATGCATTGATAAAATTGAAAGTTTTATGCTTTAAGTAAAATTTTTTTTTTCAAAACCCCCGTATCATTTTAAAATGGGCCCCTTTTATGGAGGTCCCATCTCAAAATTTGCAGAGCTTAACCACTTCTCGATGCAGTATTTTTTGGTGACAGCATTTTCAAATTTTTAAAACCCCCCGCCCTTTAAAAAAGCCCCAAAATTTTTATTTTTTTTGTTAATAAAAAATTAGCCATTAAAGGCCTGTTTTATTTGAGACAAGTTGCATTTTTAATGGCCCAAAATTTTTAATTTAACCATATAATGATTGGAAAAAAGTCCATTTTAGACCCTAACTTTTTTTTTCCCTTTTTTGTTCTTCAGGGGGACTGTTTTGTATGCCATGCTGTAGTTTGATTGATACTACTTGAGGTACAAAGAAGGTTGTAACTAAAAATCATCTGGCCCTATATCAAAATGAGATTGGACCTTACCATCTAATGACAGGAGACTGAAACAGCATCAGAGCTGTCAGAGATAGCAATAAATATAGGTTTGAGTCCCACCAGAGGAAGTTATTTTCAGGGCCCACAAGAGAGATTTTTTTAAGGAACCATTAGAGGAACTTATTTTAAGTGCCCAATCTTGATCTGTACTGGTTGTGTACAGGGCCACTTTTAAGTAATCCTTGCACATTCAGGATTTAATATCATATCTAAAGATTGGTACTACAGTAAGCTCCAATATAAAGTTGTCTTCTACTAGTACTTTGGGACCCTGTAATTTTAAGTTTACATTATTGTCTCAGAGCTTGGACCCACTGGTGGATCCTCTGGTACTCTGGTGGGCCAGTCCAACTTTGGAAAATAGCCCTGTATATCAGAAAACCTACATAGCAGTGATGGGTACCAGAAAACCAATGAACTTGTTATTTACTATAAAAAGGTACAATATTCCTGCACCTGGATTGGGTCCCTCAAAATCTGGGCTCTATGCAATGCTACGGTTATAGTTACACCTGTGGGTTTATACAACTTTTTGGAGGTGGCACTTCAGAGAGCTACACAATATTAGACAGTTTTAATGTTATGACTGATCGGTACAGTCCCTGTACTTCAGTAGTGTATTTAGCACTATCCATCACTAAAAAGATACGTTTTGTCACTTAGCTGGTGCCTTCCTCAACCTGCCTTACAATTCAAAAAAATGGAACAGGCAATTTCTGTGACAAATTTAAGAATAGAAACTGTTGCAGGATATATGAGGCAAATAACTGATTAATTTAGTTCTACAGTACATGACAATATTATGAATCTTTATGTGCATGGGCTCAGTAATTAACTTTGACTTTTTCTAAGTTTCTAAATTTTGTGTTCATAATCTAATAAACTTTTTTTTGGTCCTGTTTTCCCACTTAATAAACAAAATAATAAACTTACACAACCACTTCTAAGAAGGTTTTAAGAGTTAGAAGAAACTGTAATAAAATAGCACTACATTTCTATTTTAGGTTATTATTAATTAATGAGCACCCAGCTGGGATTTGATGATTCTCAATACAATGCAGCCTCCACAACAACAGCTAATTAAAGATACTAATAAAGGATAGCTCCATGATGCCAAACATTGTAATACATGTACCATTTAGGCCACCTTTACACTTATTTTTTGCATAATATTTTTTGGCAGCAAAATTGCTTTAGAAAATGCATGCGTTATATGTATGATTACTTTTATTGCAAAAAAAAGTGTAGATTGGCGCATACATCTTCATGTTTGTTTTGTATTGTTTGTTTTTAGTGCAGTTTTCTTATCACAAATCATGTGATCCAATACATGATTTGTAATGTGAAAAAACACTACAAAAAACTCATCAGAAGAATGCAACACCCACACGCACATGCCGTTTTTGGTGCACAAAACAAATAGAGGTCTGTGGGGAGAAAAATGCCACAATCTGCCTAAAAAAGCGTTACGAAACCTTCCTGGTTTTTTTTTTTTGTTTTTTTTAAATAAACAACATGCCCAAAGTGCAAACAAAAGCTACAAAAACAAGAGCAACATCTTCAGTACATTTTATACAGTAGTTGTCTTGTCTGTTAACTTTCTTCTATAATTTGGCCACAGACATTTTTGTAAAAACTGCTTGGAAAAAACACATGTGGCACAAGAACAACTTAGGGCCACATGTATGAAAACTGTCTCGGTCCAAAACTCTCTGTGTTGCCCATAGCAACCAATCAGAGTTCCCCTTTCATTTCATATAGTGCTCTGAAAAAAATGAAACTGGAGGTCTGATTGTTTGCTATGGGCAACAAAGAGTTTTAGACCCAGACAATTTACACATAACTGTTCCAGAAGAACATTGGTACTGTCTGGATTAAGAAAAACAATAAAACACAGTGGTAGGCTCTGGTATTGGCAGCACAAGGTGGGTCTGGATAATAAAAAGTAAGTAAATTCTAATTTTACTTACCGTATATACTCGAGTATTAGCCGACCCGAATATAAGCCGAGGCACCTACTTATGCCACAAAAAGACGGGAAAGCTTATTGACTCGAGTATAAGCCTAGGGTGGAAAATGCAGCGGCTACTGGTAAATTTCAAAAATAAAAATTAATACCAATAAAATTACATAGGCAGGTATAGGCAGTTTAATGTCCCCCATAGGCAGGTATAGGCAGTTTAATGTCCCCCATAGGCAGATATAGGCTGGTATAGGTAGTTTAATGTCCCCCATAGGCAGATATAGGCTGGGATAGGCAGTTTAATGTCCCCCATAGGCAGATATAGGCTGGTGTAGGCAGTATAATGTCCCCCATAGGCAGGTTATAGGCATGTATAGGCAGTTTAATGTCCCCCATAGGCAGGTTATAGGCTTGTATAGGCATCCATATGTCCCCATAGGCAGGTAATTGCCCCCATAGGCAGGTTATAGGCAGGTTATATGCAGGTAATTGCCCCCATAGGCAGGTATAGGTCCTCATAGGCAGGGTATAGGCAGTTCTAGGCAGGTATAATTCCTCATAGGCAGGGTATAGGCAGGTATATGCCCCCATAGGCAGGCTATAGGCAGGTATAGGTCCCCCTAGGCTGGTTATAGGCTGGTATTTATCCCCCATAGTCAGTCTATAGGCAGTTATATTTCCCCCTTGGCTGGTTATATAGGCAGTGATGGTTCCACATAGGCAGGTTATAGGCATGTATATGCGCCCATTGACAGGGTATAGGCAGGTATAGGTCCCCCGAGGCAGGTTATAGGCAGAGTTTTAAAACAAAAAAACAAACACTTACCTCGATCCCCCGCCACTCCGCCTCCAGGGCGCTCCGCTCCGTCTTCTCGGCACTGCCTGTGCCGGAAACTCTGGACGGCCGCAAGTCCAAATTTTCAGGATTTGTTTTCTAATTTTGTCTCTCATATTTGAGGTCTACCTATGATGTCAGTTACAGGCCTCTCTCATCTTTTTAAGTGGGAGAACTTGATGGGAGAACTCTATGGATAATGTTTGAACACCAGAATTTAGTCAATTTTCTTTATTCTTTATAGCATCACTTGCATCTCTTAGTCAACACAACAACTGTAAATAACTGGTGGATCATAGCAGATATGAGATCTTTCTGAGAGTCCTTGTAATAGAGGTTGCTTTTCCAGATAGAAAATGCAAGACCAAGTATATGTTTTACTTCCCTTGAGTTTTCACTTTTCTCCTGAGTTTCCTCAATCCTCTTCAATGGCGTCTCGTCTTTTTCTCTTCTCCAACTTACTCTCTGTGTCTGACAAAACGGCAGTTGAGACCGTCATTGCCATGCCTCCATACTCGGGGTTTGCTGGCTTACCAATCAGGAGGAGGAGCAATAAGTAAGACCCAACAAGGGTCAAAGCTCTCATCATGTTTGGTTGTGCTGTAGTCCAATAAGTACAATATACAGACAAGACAAACAGGTATACATAGACATCACAATAGAGGAGGGAAACACAGACGAGTGGGGCATGACAACAAATCCACACACACTTTGAATTAAAGAAGTACAGTGACAGTGCTATTTAAACAGAAACTCTCCCCCTTAGGGGCCGTTCACACGGCTTATTTGGCCGCGGATTGGCGCCGTACTGCGCGCCGGATTTGCGCTGCAGTACGGTGCCAATCCATCGCAGTAATTACGGTAATTCACCATTCTCATAGAGAACAGTGGATTCCGTCGCTCCTTCCCGCCCGGCGAATCCGCCGGGCGGGGAGAAACTGACATGCACATTATCCAGGCGCAATACGCGCGGTGGATAATGGAAGTCTATGGGGCCGGCGGGCTGCGCCCCCGCCCCGCCCCCGCAACCGCCCCTTATTCAAGCCGGAATTGCGAGCGCAATCCGGCTCGCAATTCCGTCTTGAATAAGCCGTGTGAACACGGCCTTACAGACTAAATACTTTTTTTCCCCACTGTATGACCATTGATGTTTAACTAGTTTACATGTCACCTATTTAGCACCATCAGCAATTTGGAGGGGTCAAAATTGATGACAGACTCCCTGTAAAAGGGCTAAAGTAGAAAAACAGCAGCACTGAAAGACACTAATATGGGTGCACACCTTCAAACCTCAGTCCATAGGTTCTTTAAGCACAAAAAATAGACCCAGGCAGCGCTTTCAAAGAAGCAGTTTTATCTCACCTACATGTGCAACATTTCAGCTCGAACATGAGCCTTTCTCTAGCACCTCTCACGGAAAAATATATGCAAGCAGCTCACCTATTTCCTGGGCTAGTCCTTATTTCATGTTGTAAGTCCGTACTGTGTTTGGCTCCGTCCCGGACTCCGCCGGCCAAGCGGTATACACGCAAATCCAAACCGAATATCCAGATGCTATCCCACAACGAGGCTTGCACCGCAAAGGATTCCAAGCTCCGGTAACGGTAAATGACACAGCTTTATTATAACAGTTAAAATCTCAGCAGTGCACAAACACTGTCACAGCATAATTCCTGCAGCCAACAGACGCGTTTCGAGCTCTCTGCTCTTGCTCACAGTTTCGAGCAAGAGCAGAGTGCTCGAAACGCGTCTGTTGGCTGCAGGAATTGAACTGTGACATTGTTTGTGCACGGCTAAGATTTTAACTTTTACAATAAAGCTGTGTTATTTCTCAAGCACTCATTTAGGGCCTCGTGTATGAAAACTGTCTAGGTCTAAGGGCTTGTTCACACGGCGTTTTAACTCCGTGTTACAAGCGCTTTTTAGATCCGTCTCTGGGATCGACAGGACGGACCCAGAGACGGATCTAAACAATTAGCAGTGAGTTTATCACTGTGGGCTATGAGTAAGACGCAGCGGCGTTCACATGAGAGATCGCCGCAGCGTGTTCCCCAGCTCCGTCTTTGAAAGAATTGCATGTCAAGAAGTGTGGCAAGAAGCTGGAGAGAATCGATGCTTCCCACAGTATCCCCGCACTCTAGTCTTCTGTTGCTAAGAGTTGGCTCCATCCCTGCTGTTAACACTTTAACCCCTTAACGACCCTGGACGTATAAAAAAAAATAAAAAATATTAAAAGTTAAAATCACCCCCCTTTTGCCATTTTACAAATAAAAAAAAATAAAATAATAAAAAAGTTACCCATATTTGGTATTGCTGAAAAAGTCCAGTCTATTCAAATAACATCATTTATCCCGCATGCTGAACACTGTATAAGGAAAACAATTTCAAACACCAAAATTGCGTTTTTTGGGTCATTTCACATCCTAAAATTTGGAATAAAATTGATTAAAAGGGTCGCATGTATTCTAGACTGGTAGCAATGAAAAGTACTCCTCAGCCCACAAAAAAACGCACCCTCACTTAAGTCTGTAGGTGTACAAAAAAGTTATTGGTCGCAGAAAATGGCGCCGCGCCGCATATTTGAAAAATGGAAAACGTTTGGAATTTTTTTACGGTAACAAAACATAATGGAAACCGCACATGTTTGGTATTGCCAAAACCCTGCAAACATGGCGCAAGTACTTTTTTTTCACATTTTGTCCCACTTGGAATTTTTATGCAGTTTCCCAATATATTCTACAGTGGGTACGGAAAGTATTCAGACTACTTTAAATTTTTTGGGTACGATCAAAAAAGTTCATTTTTTTACTCATTAATGTCCACTCTGCCCCCCATCTTGAAAGGAAAAAAACTGAAATGTAGATATTTTTGCAAATGTATTAAAGAAGAAAAACTGAAATATCACATGATCTTAAGTATTCAGACCCTTTGCTCAGTATTGAGTAGAAGCCCCCTTTTGAGCTACTACAGTCATAAATCTTCTTGGGAATGATGCAACAAGTTTTTCACCCCTGGATTTGGAGTCCTCTGCCATTCTTCCTTGCAGATCCTCTTCAGTTCCCCCAGGTTGGATGGTGAACCGGGGCGTAGCTCCAGGGGGTGCAGTGGTAACAGTCGCTACCGGGCCCTGGAGCCTGAGGGGGCCCAAAAGCCCTCCTGCCACATAAGAAGACATCAGTATTGTAAATAGCACATGGTAATTGGGGGGCCCCATTTCACTTTTTGCACTAGGGCCCAAAGGCTTGAAGTTACACCTCTGATGGTGAACGTTGGTGGACAGCCATTTTCAAGTCTCTCCAAAAATGCTCAATTGGGTTTAGGTCAAGGCCCTGGCTGGGTCAGTCAAGAATGGTTACAGAGTTGTTCTGAAGCCGCTGATTTGTTATTTTATCTGTGTGCTTAGGGTCATTGTCTTGTTGAAGATGAACCTTCTGCCCAGTCTGAGGTCCAGAGCACTCTGGAAGAGGTTTTCATCCAGGATATCTCTGTACTTGGCCGCATTCATCTTTTCTTCAATTGCAACCAGTCGTCCTGTCCCTGCAGCTGGAAAACACCCCCATAGCATGATGCTACCTCCACCATATTTCTCTGTTGGGGTTGTATTGGGCAGGTGATGAGCAGTGCCTGATTTTCTCCACACATACCGCTTACAATTAACACCAAAAAGTTCAATCTTAATCTCATCAGACCAGAGAATCTTATTTCTCATAGTCTGGGAGTCCTTTGTGTGTTTTTTTTGCAGGCTTTCATATGTCTTGCACTGAGGAGAGGCTTCTGTCGGCACACTCTGCCAGAAGGCCCTGACTGGTGGAGGGCTGCAGTGATAGTTGAAAAGGCTTAAAGTAAAAAGGCTGGAAATAAAAATTCCTATGTAGCCTTTTAATATTCAACCATTTGCTAGGATAAAACAAGAGACATAGAATTAATAAAATATCAATAAGAGCTATGTGTTTCATGGACCACATTCAGGCTACAATGGAAGTGGACTCAGTGTGGTCCATGAAACGTGTAGCTC
Source organism: Phyllomedusa bahiana (assembly GCA_025379985.1). Taxonomy (NCBI): domain Eukaryota; kingdom Metazoa; phylum Chordata; class Amphibia; order Anura; family Hylidae; genus Phyllomedusa; species Phyllomedusa bahiana. Next base: position 173,176 of record JAODAL010000531.1, on the reverse strand, counting down.
TTAATGAAATTTTGTTAATTTTATGTCTCTTCTTTTATCCATGCAAATTGTATAGACTATTACCTAGTCTATACAATATATCCTGCAATTCCCCAGTTATGGCTAGCTCCTTATTCCATAAGGCCCCATTTTACCAGTATATTGTTTTCTCCTTTTGCTGTTTATGCTAACAGCTTCAGATACTACTTGGATTGGCCACTTCTACACGGGGATTTCTCTTGGATATTTCTGGATATTTATATCCCACAAGTGACTATTTCAGTTGTACCAATATATGTACAACTTATTCAGGTGAGCACACCTTATTTATATGATTCTCTGACTTATCCACAAACTAGTATACAAGGAGTGTGCTTTGGTGTGTACTTTTTTTTCCTCTATTTATTCAGCACAAGCGTACAAAGTTTAAAATATATATCCAGATTTTTCATATTCTGAAAAAAATATAAAAGGACGATTTAAAATTCAGATTTTTCACATACTTATATACATATATGCATCAATCAACACTACTGGTATTTCCATATAGTGAAAGAGGATAATTCTTTACATTTCAGGAGAATATAGCGATCACCTCACATTCTTAATTTAAGTACATGATTAATGATCTGAAGTTCTGGATCATTGATCATATACCTAAATGAAGATGGGAAGGTGATCATCATACTCTCCTGAAATGTAAAGAATTAGAATAGATATTTAAATTGAATACATTATCCCCACATGGGTGAAATTTAGAGTTAAAGGTATTACACTCTATGAGTTAGTCCTCACTTATCTGTTTTTTATCCTCTTTCATTATATGGAAATACCAATAATGTTGATTGATGCATATTTATTTTCGAATATATATGTGAAAATTCTTTGTTATGAAATTTTAATTTTCCTCTTACATTTTTTTCAGAACAAGAAAAATCTGAATATGTTTTATTTATAAACCTGTGACATTTCTCTTCCTGTCTGAGGAACAAGACTGGAATATGGTTTGTTTGGATGAAGGGAAATGGCTTTATATTTACTGCAGTTATATAATTTTCCGTGTCTCTCTAATTTAATTGAGATATTCTTACTATTGCCCCAACAGTTGTCTCCTTCTCACTCAGCATCTTACTTATGGTTTTGTAGCCCATTCCAGCTTTTTGTGGGTCTATGATCTTGTCCCTGACATCCTTGGAAAGCTCTTTGGTCTTGCCCATGTTGTAGAGGTTAGAGTCTGACTGATTAATTGAGTCTGTGGGCAGGATTCTTTTATAAAAGTGACTATTTAAGACAGCTGTCTTCAATGCAGGTAACAAGCTGATTAGGAGCATCTAACTGGTCTGTAGGAGGCAGAACTCTAAAGGGTTGGTAGGGGATCAAATACTTATTTCTCTCAGCAAAATTTATATACCTTATATACTCGAGTATAAGCCGAGTTTTTCAGCACAAAAAATGTGCTGAAAAATACCCCCCTCGGCTTATACTCGAGTTACTGTCGGCGCTCGGTCGCTGCGATGGCCCGTGCGCCGACAGGGACGCTTCAGCTATATGCGACTCCTCAGGGAGCGCATATAGCTGATTGCCGAGTACCTGACAGCATCCGGGCACTGCGGTGGCCCGTGCGCTGTCAGCGATCTCTTCCCCTGCATGCGACTCCTCCGGAGCGCATGCAGGAGAGGAGATACCACTGCGGTGCAGAGAGCGAGCGCTCCCTGCTCCGCAGTGGACTCCGGGCGGCCGCAGACTCGAGGCTGTCCGGAGTTTCCGGCACAGGCAGTGTGTGTCATCACGCTGCGTGCGCGGCCTGATGACATCACCCGCCTGTGCCGAGAAGACCGAGGAGCGCGCCCAGCAGACGGAGCAGCGGGGATTGAGGTAAGTGGGTGTTTTTTTTGTTTTAAAATCCTACCTACACCTGCCTATAGCCTGTCTAGGGGGACCTATACCTGCCTATACCCTGCCTGTACCTGCCTATACCTGTCTAGTACTGCCTATAGCCTGCCTATACCTGTCTATACCTGCCTATAGCCTGCCTATATCTGCCTAGTACTGCCTATAGCCTGCCTATACCTGCCTAGTACAGCCTACAGCCTGCCTAGGGGACCTAAACCTGCCTACAGCCTATCTAGGGGGACCTATACCAACCTAGTACTGCCTATACCCTGCCTATAACCTGCCTAGGGGGACCGATACCTGCCTATAGCTTGCCTATGGGGGCAATTACCTGCCTATAGCCTGCCTAGGGGGACATATAGCTGCCTATACCAGCCTATGGGGGACATTAAACTGCCTATACGTGCCTATAACTGCCTATGGGGACATTAACTGCCTATAAAAGCCTATATCTGCTATGGGGGACATTAAACTGCCTATGGGAGACATTAAACTGCCCATACCAGCCTATATCTGCCTATGGGGGACATTAAACTGCCTATACATCGGGGCCTTATTATCTGCCTATGGGGGACATTAAACTGCCTATGTCATTTTATTGGTATCTATTTTTTATTTTTAAAATTCACCAGTAGCCGCTGCATTTTACACCCTAGGCTTATACTCGAGTCAATAAGCTTTCCCGTTTTTTGTGGCAAAAGTAGGTGCCTCGGCTTATACTCGATTATATACGGTAAATTTATGCAATGTGATTTTCTGGATTTTATTTTTGATATTCTATCTCTCAATGTTAAAATGAATCTACCATTAAAATTATAGGCTGTTCTTATCTTTGTCAGTGGGCAAACTTACACAAACAGCAAGGGATCAAATAATTATTTCCTTCACTATATATATCTCAATTATATGACATCATCATAAACTGCAAAGTGTATAGAGAAACACAGTGTAAAGGGAACGGTCACAATAGAGGCCGCAGTTTAAATATATATATATATATATTTACACTGTGTTTTGTGGACTAGTGTTATAATCACTGTGAGTTGTGTACATTTGATCATGGCGGCCTCATTGGTAATATACTAGCGGTAGCCGTCTGGACATAGTGGTGGTCTGCTTACATATGAGGCAATATGAGATGAATCAGTTCCAATTATATTTGAAATATGTTGTTGTATTGTGGTGTTGGTATACCAGTTTCCTATATGGAGTGATCACCTCCCATTCATCTGGGATGCATGCACAGAAAGAAGAGTGTAAGCTGGGATGTGTGCAGCATGGTTTCTTCACTTTCGACGTGTGACTTTAGTCTTGCGATATGTGTTTCTCTGACATGCGCAGAAATGTGAAGAGAACGCCTAGGTTTTCTAGCAAGTGGCTATTTTGTACTTATTAATATGTATCATATACTTATGTATGGTGATTTTGATACATTGCTTCACTTTGTAATTTATTATCAACACTTTGTCGTATTATTCTGGACATTATATTGAATTTATTAACACTATATACACTTTGCAGTTTCTGATGTCATATAATTGATTTGAGAATTGTTTTGACTAGCTTAGATGTATTTATAGCACTTCATTGACCCTATGGGCGACATGTCTGAACATTGGCGCTGACAGGCCAGTTCTAAATCGCTTTAAAGCAGAGTGGAATGAGCCAGAATGTATGATCCTGTTCTCCTGGAGTTCATACATACAGGCGCAGTGTAGTGCCAATATGACAAGTAGGGCTTAGGCAAATCACCTTTAACTTGGTCTGGCTGTTCTAACTATTATACGCCTAGATTTGTCATCAAAGAGTCATAAATGTGTCTAATCCTAGGAATGTGGTCCAACGCCCCCAGAACGCCCCAAATCTTTGGTGCATTAAAAAGTGACGCTCCAAAGTTTGCAGTGCGACTGTTCATACATCTACAGAACAGGTCTACTAAAGCTTTTTGATGCCAGATAACTGGCACAGCCCTGTTCTTACATGTTGCCCTATGTGATTGCTTGAGAAAGGCTTGTGTTCGAGCTGCTACAGTGAAAAAAGTGGGACTAGTTCTTACATAGTGTCTTTTTGTCAAATAGGGTATCATGATTGGGCATGCCTCCCATGTTTATAAGACGCAAAAACAGCAGTATTTTAAATGAGAAAACCCCTTCAGGTTACTTTAAGCCTTCCTAACCAATATTTTGGCGCAAGCGATAGATGCTAGAAACAGCAGCCCCAGGGGCATAGCTACAGGGGGTGCAGAGGTAGCAGTCGATACCAGGCCCTGAAGCTGAAGCATAAGGCGATACCAGCATTGTAAGTGGCACATGGTACAGTACGTGGAGGGCCCATTTTACTTTTTGCACTAGGGCCCCAGAGCTTCAATTTACGCCTCTGAGCGGCCCTCATTTACTAGTGCTGGCTTATAGTTTGACAGCGTAAATTTAGATAGGCAGTCTGAAAATGCACCAAATTAATTGCAGTGGGTCATGGTGCTTGATAAATTGGTGCAGCTTTAGAATTGTCTAACTTTTGGACCAGTTTTTTTGGCTTACTTTTTATACCACAATCTTGCTGCAGATTTCGGCACAGTGATGCGCATCATACCAAAACACACATTCTCATAATGCAACCCCACTTTACATGAAAGTCATGCCCATGTTGGGACATGCTGCTTTGCCAAGATTGTGCCACTTTTGCTGCATTTTAAAACACTTTTCTGGTGCAACCACAATAGTAAATGAGGACCAGCCTTTCTTAGCAACTGACTTAAAGTCAGACGATGACACAACAGGATTTTTAAACCTCTGAACTAGTGTCGGCCTGTTGGGAACATTGGTATGTGATACTTACAGACACAGGAGGTTCAGATGGACAGATAGGTACTAACTATAAAATGTACATTTACACAGGTTTCTTTTAAACCAAGAAGTTCACTAGGGCAAGAGAGCTAATATGGAGGACACACTAAACTTTTTATTTTCACTCTTTTTGTGTTTATAGAAACACCTCTAAGGGGCCGTTCACACGGCACAGGACAAATACCGGCCGGTATTTGTCCTGTTTTGCGGCCGTCCTCACGGCCGCGGGGGGGACGGCTTTTCTCCACGATGAGCGGAGAACAGCCCTCCCCCCTCTCATTGACATGCACATGTTTTGTCCGGAAACCGGACGGAAGATAGTGCATGTACAATGTTTTTTCGCCGGACAGCCGGCGACAAAACAGTCGGGCGGAAAACCCGTGCAATGGGGACTGCTGCACGGGTTTTCCATAGAGCCCCGTTCTTCTCATTTTCGGCCGGTTTTTCAGGCGGTCTGAAAAACCGAAAAACGCCTGAAAAACCGGCCGAAAACCTGTGCAGTGGGGACATGCCCTAATAGTTGTTGTGTTTTTTTTTTACTTTTCCCCCTTACTAATGTTTTGAATTTTAAAAAAATTTCAAAATCTACATCTGCTCCTGGGTCTCCGCTTCAAACCATATTTATTAATATTCTGACTCCAGGCAAAAAATAAATTCAAGCAAGGTGTATTTGGGCTAATTCTGTCACTGTAACATGAAATATTTTCTTGATCAAAGATAAATTGTGATTAGCATTCTGTTTATTTTATCCTGAGGTTTATAGTCTTATCTCTGATGTTTCACGCTTCACTTTTGATCAAATTCAAACAGGAATAGAACCAGCTGTAATAGCTCATGTGTAATGATTCTGATAATGTACCCACCATAGGTAAACTAAAATAAAAATTGTGTCCCTTCATCAAAAAGTCACATTACATGTATTGAAGACAGCTGATCGTTAAAGTTCAGATTTATTCATAACGTAGATCTTTTTTTTTCACTACTTGCCAACATGTGATTAGGATATTTTAAACAAATATATATATATATTTTTTTTTTATAAAATACAGTTTATTGCAAATTTGGCAATTGGTAATGATAAGACATCAAACTAAAACAGTACAGGTTATACCGGATATGAGCAACACAAAGAAGAAAATACGGCTTGTATCCTAAATACAGAATGGATTGACAATTATACACGAAGCAGGGTGACTCTTAAAGGGTTTTTTCACAACAATGATTAGTTTTTGACATGTAGGAAGAGGTAAATGAAAACGATTACAAAATACATTTCTTTTGATTTTGCTTTGGTCAGGAGATAAAGATTTTATCTCCTCTTAGAGAACACAAGTTTCTGTAGGTTACCGACCACCTCTCCCCACTGTAAGAAATTCCCTGTGTCATATACATACAGTATATATAGTCATATAAATATCATAAATAAATATGTATCTATACAAACATATATACTGTATATATACAGTCACCCTCTTACTGGGTTCGATTCGAAAAATTAGGTGCAATAAAATGAGAGACACGAGTAAATGTATAAAAATGTATATTGTATAGCATATGAAATTGATTTTATGGTTATTATAAATGATATGAAGATATACAGGAACAGAGAGAAAGAAACAACCAATGTTACATAAACACTACACAACCAATTACCAATGACAGTTACAAATCATACAACTCATATAACCAAAATACAATGTTATATTACCATATTAGGCCTTCACCCACTAGGTTCATGTGCCGTCCTCTCCATGTGCCCAAGTCTGCTGGCTTCTTCCCAAGAGTCCTCCTCAAGAGAGTACCTCCAAAAAGTTCCTCCCCCAGTCATGCAACCCTGGATATTTATGTCATTTTTTCCCTCAGATCTCAATTTTCCCACCATTAAGGGGAAACAATTTCTCTTCTTTGATCAGTTTTGGGGCAATAAACACTTCTATGTTTATTGTGTGTTCATCCTGTTTAGGCCTTTCCCCCTGTGGGCAAATTATACAGTAGACACCTGCAACTAGGTATAGTCACTGTTCATCAATAAACCCCCCTGATTACATCATGATTACCTGGGAAAACTTGTTCAAAAGCCTTCTGTGTACATCCTGCATCAGTCAGTTTTTACAATGTTATGGCATCCTGGCAGAGGTAGATACCTTTTGTTATATGTTAAATTAGCACCTGAAAAGAGATCTGCAGTCTTCCAAGATCTTTTCCCATGAGAGACCAATATACAGTATATTCCCACAAGTGAAATACTTCCTATATATCATATCAAAGTATACCATATCATATGACTATCAATATGTAATAATCTGTATTTCTTACACCACCTCTCTCATCTCTGTCACTCTGATCCAAGCTGCCAACCGTTAGGGCAAGTACCCAAGGCACAGAGCAAATCGCGGTCGGATTTTCTGGCCGGTATTTGCTCTATTTTAAAGCCGTGTACACACCTGCAGGGGGACAGCTTTTCTCCACTGTTTGCGGAGAAAAGCCCCCCCACCCTTCGCATTGACATGTTCATTGTCCAAAAACTGGGCGGAAGAATGAACATGCTCAATGTTTTTCGCACCGCCGGTGGTCTAAAAAACCATCTGCCGGAAAATCTGTGCAATGGGGACCACTGCACGGATTTTCCATTAAGGTCCGTGATAAAGTTTGAAAGCCGGTTCACAGACAGCTTTCAAAATGGAAAACCGTCTGTAAAACCGTCTGAAAAACCGGCCTCGGGGACATGCCCTTAGTGAGTTTGACCATGGTGAGTCACTCCCTGCTGAGAACTATCTTTAGCAACAGAGTTTGTTTACCTTACTAAATGACAAGCTTTCACCATTTAGAGCAGCTTGGTGTACAATACTTTATACATCTCCTGCAGTCATGTCACTGTAACAGAAATAGTGCTGTAGTGCAGCAATCACTGCTGTAGAACCACCCACAGCCTGATCAGGCTATGTGAGTCTAACGTAGGCTGTGGCTCTGTAAAACTGCATGGTGAGAAAACCCCTTTAAGGTTATAGGTTAATTATAGTGTACAAGATAATAGGCAATAAACTCCAGAGAGAAATAAATGTTACAACCTGCTTGAACCTAATTTCTTAAATTCCTCTTTTTGGGAGCAAAGGAATTGTAAATCTGTCCCAACTGTATGAGGGGACAGCTCTTCCAGATGCTCGCTGCCAAATATCAGATCCCTAATACTGTCTTTTTTCATTATTTTCAGCTAAGACAAGCTTCGCAGGCACATTTTTTAACTAACCCATTAGATTTCCAGGACATTCCTCTACCCCACTCTCTTACTTGCTCCACTCCATGCAGTCTCATTACCAATTTTTACTCACTACTATTATGGCAACGGTTAGGCATCCCCTATGTGTCAAAAAGACCTCTTGGGAATCTCCAAAATATGTTGAGCATGCTATCTAACTATTCAATTTACACTGGGTCTATTACACTACTACCGTAGGAGATTGCACAAGTTTTGGCTAGAATTCCCTGACCAATGTCCGAAATGTCTTAATTCTCTTGGTAACTCTTTCCACTTGCTCTGCTCCTGCCCGGAGATACAGAGATTTTGGAGGCAGGTGATTACGTTTGTCAGAGAAAAGTACATCCCCTGCTGTAGGCATCATGCACAAGGCCATACAAGAATGCTAAGGGGGACATGTCTGAAAACTGTCTTGGTCTAAGACTTTCTTGTTGCCCATAGCAACCAATGAGCGTTCCCCATTCAGTTAATATAGTGCTCTGAAGAAATGAAAGGGGAACCCTGATTGGTTGCTATGGGCAACAATAAAAGTCTTAGACCAAGACAGTTTATACTGTTCATATGCCTCCAAATGCAAATCGAGTTCCATATGAATTTAACCAAAAACTTTTCTATTGGCTGCCATATTACAGAGATATTCTCTTCTAGAAGCACTGCATCTCGGGTAGGATATATACGTTATGCAGTGCTGTATGGATATATAAGCTCCTATGGCAGTGTTAGAGCATTAGGAACTCTTGTAATTTAAAATAATTAACTATCTGCCCAGAAATAAGATACTAGTCTTTTACAACTCTGAAAAAATTAGAAACTGGGGCAAAGCAATCAGCTGTTTATAATGATTTTGTAGACACAGGTTATATTGTTACAACGAAAATTCTTGCAGGCACCTTTCATCTTTATAAACCTAATAAGCCATAAATGTTCTCATTTTACATTTGTGCTATTGCGTTCTTTCAGCCATGACTCCAGTGTCCACGGACACTTAAATTTAGCTTTTCTAGAACTGGTACATGTACATTTTATAAAACGGATTATATTATTTTAGGTGGATATGTAAAAGATGTACAGGCAGAGTAACACATCATAGTAACATTTGAAACGTACTATATTATAACATATTCATTTATCTTTGCAAAAGTGATGGTGTGTACAAAACATAATAGGGGCTGAGCGGTGTATGATATTTATTAGTCTCGTTTGTATTTTTACATTACAGATAGTATACAAGAATAAACTATAGGCAGATGTTTTTACTGTGTGCCTGAGAATAAGACTCTATTTCAGAAACTGCCTTTATGGCATTTAAAGGGGTGTTCCCACAAAGGAACTTTCACATTACAGGTCAGCAAAGAGACGTCCGTATTACAGAATAAGGGGGAGTGGTTCTTTCAGATGTCTCCCACATTAATTTCTATGGGTATTCAAAATGTAGCCAAACACACTTGCTCAGCTTTATTCAGAATGGGGAGGACAGCCACAAGCGTTCCCCATCTTATTCTGTAACACGGTTGGCTCATAGATAGCTGGAAGTGGAAGTTCTTTCATGGGAACACATTTTAAAATCAATCTCTGCAGGGACATAATTAGAATTTATAGGGCCTTATAGCAAAATGAGATGGGCCCCACCACCTAATGGCAATACATTAAAACAGTGGCAAAAGTAGCAATAATTAAAGGTATAAATAATACTATCACATATCCAGCCCAAATAGTAGTGCTGGAGAGCAAAAAGTCACCGACCTATTTGTTCCCTACATAAAGGAACAATGTTGTTGTACCTGATTGGGCCCCCCCCAACCCCTCGGGGGCCCTATACCCAGACGTATGGTACTATGACTATGTTACGCCCCATAAAACCTACACGGGCCAAATTAAAAGGGTTTTTCTTTTTTAAAATTTTTTAAAAAATTTGCTTAATAGTGCTTATTTAAAAAAGAAAAAAGAAAACTAATACCTTTCCCCTCACCTCTGTTCAGCACTGCACCAACCTCACTCTTTAGGGTTTCTTTTTATTTACTTCTTTTTTCCTTCCCTAAAACGGGACCATCACCACTGCAGTTTTGGTTGGTGACTTCATCTTTCCGGGACCGTTTAACCCCTGAACATTTGGCATCAGGCAGTGGCATGGCCCCTTTGGCCCTATTTTTTTTAATGGCGCGGGTAAGTTCTAATGAAAAAGGATCATAAGGTGCCCTACTAAGGGAACATGAACAGATTGACTGCAATGTGTGCAGAACCCTTTGAAAAAATGGAGAATTTTACATTTCCCCTTTTAAGCCTGAAAAAATTCATAATATACAGGTTAAACGCCCAATTTTTTTGGTTTTTCCCGAGCAAACAGATTTTTCTGTTTGCCCTCTTTTCTCTGCATAGGAAGCGGTGCCTTCAATTTTAAACCCCAAATTTACCCAAATTAGTAAAACTCTCTTTAAAAAGATTTAATTTTAAGAATTCTAAGTGTAGTGTGGATAACTTGCTGTCCACCATATTTTCACCATTCCACCATTGTTTTCATTTTGTGGAAGCTGATTTTCTTCTTTCACCCCAGTACATAATCTTAATCCCCACAAATGATTGGCTAAAGAAAGAATATCCGTATTCATGTGTGAATAATTTTTCGCTGAATGTTGCAGTTCTTTTTGGGTGGAGTATGTCAACCTTACGGGAATATTAAAGGCCCAAAAAATCTATAGGGCCCTTTACATTATATTATTTTATTTTTGCTGTTTTTCTGTATTGATTAAAACTGGTATAAAAAACCCCTTTAGCATTTTGAATTTTTTTCTGTTTTAAAAGGTTTTTTTTAAACAGAGAATAAACATTTTTCATATTATTACCAATAAAATAATAACTAAAATGTTACGGCTGCCCCCGCGACCCCCGCATCCGCACCCCCGCGGCATCTCCTGCTGCGGGCGACGACGCAGCTTCGCCCCTCTGCACGGGAAACTTACCCTGCCACACTCTTTTTTCCCCGGCCCGGTAGGCGCAGTCCTGTTGCCGGCCTTGCGCAACGGCTCGCCCCCTAGAATTTGGGGCGCGCCCCGGGTACTGCATTTGGCTTAAAGGGACAGCGCGCCGATGTTGGGTTTTTTAAAGGGGCCGCGGGACCCAAATTTAAGTCCTGCCCCCCCCCCCTTTTCCCTTTGCCAATTCGTTTAGTCCCCTGTGCCTTGAGGGGAAAGGGGGCCCGGGAAATCTTGTTGTCAAAGGGTTGTACCATCCCTTTTGCCCCCGTCCCTTGACCAAAAACCAAATACCCGCCGGGCCCCTAACCCCTACTCCCTGTCCCGACTACAAACCATTGCCCCCTTTTTCCTGCCCTTTGCCTGTCCCCGACCCAAAGCCTGTTTTCCACAATTTTGGGAACCCACAAACACCTGGGCCCGCCACCGAAACAAGTTAAAAGTCGGGGGTAGCGCCCTTGGGTAGAATCGCCCCCCCAGCAAGTTCATCCCCCCTTCTGCGGCGGGCTTTTTTTGAAAACCGGGAAACCCCTTCTTGATTCCCGCCCCCTGGAAAGGGTTTCCCATGGCGTGACCCCCTTGGGGGTGGCCAGAGGATCCACTTCCACAGACCAGTATAGTTGGATCCCGTCACGGTGCCTCTACCAAACGTCCCCGGGACTAAACCCAAAAATGGGGGCCCGCAATCAAAGAATTCGCGCAGAAAAGGAAAAAAAGTTTAAAAACCAGCTGTTACTATGATGCACCCAGTTTCCCGCCCCCAAAAGCAAAGCAGTTCGGCTGCGGGGTCCTTCTGGCAGCCTTTGGGGGTTTTCCCGCGGCCCCAAAACCTCGGTTGTCCATGCGTTGAAGTTTGATGGGGACCAAAAAGGCCCCCCCAGGGGCTTTTAAACCCCCAATGTCCCCCCCGGGGAAACTTTTGGTGACCCAAGTTCCCGTTCTAAAAGGGTTTCCAAGGTCGCCTTGGGTGGCGTCTTTCTCCGGGAAACCCCGGGCCCTGGGCGACTCCATTTCTGGGCCCCGAGGCGACCCGGTCACAGTGATTTTTGGGGGACTTTCCCTGCAGGATTTCCCCACAGTGTTTTTTGAGAAGCCCGCCCACCCCTTTTCCGTTGCGAAACCCCCCCTTTTTGAACTTGCAGCAAGGGGATTCCTCTGTAGGAGACTACGCCATCCCAATTCCCCCCCCTTTGGCATTGGATTGGGGTTTGGGAATAAATCCCGGGTTTTGTGCGCCCACGTTTAAAGGAAGGGCCCTTTTTCCACCCGGGATTAAGGGTGCCCTCTCCCCCCAGGGCCCCCCGTCTTCGTTAAGTGAGCTCTTTCCATTTGGGCAACTGTATTGACCCCGTTTTTGGGGTAGGTTTTGGAGCCCCCGTAAAGGGAGCGGAATCGGGCCCGTAGCATGTTGCCCTCCCCCGTCTGGGGCCCGGTGTTTCTTCGGGCCCCCACTGCCTTCTTCCCCAGCCACCCGGGGGAAAAGGGCCATGCAAAGTGGAAGAGAAAACCTAGCCGCAAAAACTTAGCAACGACTGGGGGAAAACTTTTTGTCTCTATTTGGGGGGGCCCCTGCCCTTTTCTGCAGGGGTTTTTCCACCCCTTCCGCAGCGTTTGGGGAAAAACATGCGCATTTTGGCTTCGGGGGAGGGCACCCCTTAGGTGAGAAATTTCCCTTCCAAGCTCTTGCTGCCGGGTTCGGGTTTACAACCAATTCCAGAGTCCCCTTTTTTCAAGGGGTCCCTTTCCCTGCTTTTGGATCAGCGGGGAATTTTTTATGGATGCGACTCGGGTTTTGGCCAAGTATCTCTCTCGGGGGGCCCCTAGCCCAAATCCCAGGGCCATCTCGTCCGTCAGTGGTGGGGGCTTTTGAGTAAATGTTTTTCTTTCGGTTGAACCGGTGGGGGGCCCCTAAAAGTGGGGGGCTTTGCACAAAGGAAAAAGGGGATTGCTTTTTTGTGTTCCCCGTTTTCCTGGCTTTTCCTTCTGGGGTTTTCTGGGGCCTGCAGGCCCATGCTCCTTTGCTCGATGGAAGCCCGGGCAAAGTTTTGCGTTGGGGTAAAAGGCCCTGCCCGGGCCTGCTGTCTTTTCGGTCCCTTGCCGGTTTGGCCCCATTCCCCCGCAGTTTTTCTTCTTAGGGGTCTCCTCCGGGTTTCCGGAGGTCTTCTCTAAAAAAGCAAGCGGGGGACTTTTCCCTTTCCTCATTGTCCTAGACTGCCGATAGCCCGGGCTACCGGGGCCCCTTCCCCCTGGGTGGGGGTTCTACCCGCTTCTGTCCCGGGGGACACTGGCTAGGGTCAGCTATGTTAAGAAAACCTACAAAATTTTTCATCCGAAAAGTCTACTTTTTTCAGCGGGTCCCGGTTTTTTCTTCTTTGTGGAGAAGAAGGATGGATCCCTGGGGAACCCGGATCTACAGCGGTCTCAAAAAACCCCCTTTTAAAAAAGGGTATCCATTCCCATGTTTACCAACCCTTTTCGGTTTTCCCCGGGGAGCGAAAGTTTTTTCCCAAGTTGGGATTTGCGGGGGGTTTAAAACCCTCATTAGGAACCCGCAAAGGTGACGAGGGGAATGACGTCCTTAATATTTCAGGATTAGGAAACTTGAGTTTTTGGGGGATGCTCCTTCGGCCTATGAAAGGCTTGGGTTTGGTTTTTTAAAGGAGTTTGTCAATGACTTTTTTCGGGAGCTCCTGTATACTGTTGGGGTGTTACTAGTTTGATTTTTGGGTTTTTCCCTCCCCCAATTGGAGGTCCACCAGTGGGCATTTTGCCCCAAATTTCTAGTTTTTTTTTGCGTGATCCCCATTCTATGCCAAGCTGGAGAAATGCCCAATTTCCCTTCAAACCAGCCTTCGTTCTTGGATTTTATTTTTCTTACAAAGGGTCTGAAAATGGACCCCACAAAATTGTCTGTGCCCTGCAGGGGCCCCACCCCTTTTGGGTCGGCCTCCGGACCATAAAACGTTTTTGGGTTTCCCCAACTTTACGGGCAATTCATCCCCCATTTTTCTATTTTGGTGGCCCCAATTTTTGGCTCTAAAAAGGAAGCATGGAAAACCCAAAAGAGTGGCCAAGCTGCTGAAGGGGCCCTTTTCCCCAATTTTGAAAGCAACCTTCCCCTTGCACTTGTGTTGCCCCGGCCCGGATTACCGAGAGCCCCTTTTTTGGGAAGTCAACGCCTTTCCGAAGGGGCAGGGGGAAAGTGGTCCTCACCCCAAAAAAGGGCCCCAAGGGGGCAAGACCCCGGCCCCTGGGGGTTTTCTTTCTAAGATATTTTCACCGCGGGGGGAAAAATTAAAACCTTTGGGGATTGGGAACTGTTGGCCCATAAATGTTTTCCCAAAGAGGAATGGCCCCAAACCCCTGGAGGGTGCTCGTGAAAAAGGAAGGACGTCTAAGGAAGCCAGAGTGTGGTGTGGGCTTTTTGCAGTTCTGGTCTTTTAGGATTTTTTAGGGCGGTTCTTAATGTTGGGGTCGAAACGTTTATGGGGTCAAAAGGAGTTGGAGGAGAGGTGGGAACATTTAAGATAGACTTCTGTTTTCGAAATTTTTGGAAGCAAAAGGGACAGTGGTGGGGCAAGTTGGCCAAAGAGGGTTCAATTGTTTTTTTTTAAATTGGGTGATTTTTGGCTTTTAAAGGAAAGGAAAAAATGCCAAAGGGTTGTGAAGGTTTAAAAAAGAGGTGAGGGGTGGGGGTGGATTTTAGGACCCAGAGGCGGGGATGAGGTTTTAGGGCAGGGCAAACTCGGTTTTTTAGGTTTTGGAAGGAATAAAGGGAAAGTTGCATAAATGCGTTGGGAAGGCAAATTAAGGGGGGACATTTGCAAAAAATTTTACTTGGGGGCTAAAGCTTTCCCTGAGTGGTTGTCTTTGAAGGAAGAGGGAAAAAAAAAAAAGGAAAAGATTTTAAGGGGAAGGTGCTTCTGATGTAATCGGTGAAGGGGGCCCACTCCTGGGGCACATTGTATCCCAAATGTCTTATCTGCAGCTCCATAACCCACGTGCCCCTCGGGAAAAGACGTATGTGCGCCCTGCGCTCCGGCTAGGATTTGAAATGGGGCCCCTGCTCTCTATTGCTGGCATCCGGGGTGCGGAAGTTTGTTCTTTGATCTCCGATTCAGGGGGCCCGATCTTGCTAAGGATGTGGGGAAAAAGGGCTGTACCACCTGTGCTGGAAAAATCACCAGCCTCAAACCTGCCGGTTTTTTGTAAGCTTCTGGGTTCCAAAACAATCCCGGGGCCACTTTCCCTTGGGATTCTCCCAATCGCCCCCCCTTGACGGAAATATTTTTTCTGGGTGGTCATGACTTTTTTCCCCAAAAAATGGCCACTTTGCCCCCCTCCCGGGTCTACTTGCCCCCACTCACCAATTGTTTTTTTAACATTCTTCGGCGCATGGATTTTACGACCTTTGTTTCTGCCCGGGAGGTATTTTCCTCTCCCTTTTTAAGTTCCTTCTACAAGTTGGGCCCCGGGTTTTTTGGGCCCCCTTTTTCCAAAAGTATTAAAAGGTGGGTCAAATGGCTCCCCTTTTTTCGCAAAAATTTTCCCCGTTTCCCTGGGGGAAAATTTTTCTTAATCTTCTCTCGTCTTGGTTCCCCCCTCTTCCGTGCACCCCATCAATTTTTTTCTTGAGTTTTCCGGAAGGTTTTGGGGGAAAAAGAATTTTTTTGGTCCCTGGAAAGGGGGTTTGGCGGGAAAAAAGGTATGGGAGGGGGGAAAAACCCGGGCCGGAACTCCGCTAAGTTTTTTGGGGAAAGAGGGGGGGCCAGGGGGGGGACTGTTATGGCTGCCCGGCCCCCAAAAATCCGGGGGCCATCGCACCCCCCAAACTCTGCTGGGGCACGTGCAGCCCCCGTCCTGTTTTTGGGCCGGGGTTTCGCCACGCCCCCCCAGTGCGCGCGGTACTGCAGTCAGGCTTAAAGGGAAAAGCCCCGATTTTGGTTTTCATCGGGCGCTGATCCTTTTAAGTCCTGCCCTTCCCCTCCTTTGCGAATCGATAGTGCCTGTGCCCCTTTAGAGGAAGCGGTCCCTTTTTTGTTGTTATGTGTACCGTACCTTCTGCCTCCGTACTGACATGAACCATTGCTTCCTGTCCTGCCTTCTGCCTGTCCTTTTACTAGAGCCTGTTTAAAAATTTTTGTACCACGCAACACCCCGGCCCCCACCGGAGCAAGTCACATCAGGAGTAGCGACCTTAGTAGCAATCCCCGCAGCAAGTCCCTCCCCCCTTTGCGGGGGCTCTGGGAAAACCGGACCTACTTTTTTTCCACTCCCCGGGTGCTTACACCCTCACTTTCAGTGGTCCAGAGGTCATTCCCCACCTTACATAAATTATGCTATTTTATATAACAGGATGAATGTAAATACACATTAAATAAAATTAGCAATATGTTTCCATTGTTACTTTAAAAATAGGTTTGTACCATTAACCTGTGGGTTTTCTATGTGTGTTGTGCTTTTATGAGGCACTGTATTCTCCCACTTGGCATGCATTGGAGCAGTTTTTATTTTTACAAATGTATACAGTATGAAAAACTCTTTTCTGTGCTTCTCAGTGGAAATAGAGACATTAAGATATAAAGTATGGACCCACTGCAGGCTATGTCCCCTTATTATGGATATATACGGCTTTCATCCATATACCATCAGTCTGCATGAGGTCTTATGGTGGTTTCATATACATTGGTCAAATTCAATTCAGTACAACTATTTGGTTATTAATGCTACATCCTTGACCATGAGATACTGGCATTAACTGTAGTTTATTGTCTGTATAATATAAATTTGAAACTTGCAGTTGCAGGAAAGAAAAAGTAAGATTTTAAAATTACCTGCATTTAAATTTCTGCATTTATTACTAATATAATGTGGTCGGATTGTTACTTATGTCACAATAAAAAAGAAAACAGATGTACCCCTCATGTCTTTTATTGGGCACGTTAGGTAAACATCTATAGTGCAGGGAGAAAAAGTAAGTAAACCGTGTGTTAATGACTTCTCTAAGCAAATTGGCAAATAGTGTTTCATTTAAGAAGATAGAATTTTGTTTTACATCTACTGTGCTCATTAAATTATGGCACACAAACCGTTGTTACTGACAAAAAAAATATTTTTCAAGAAACATTGGCCACTGTAAAATATGCCTCAATGCAAATAACTTTCAGGAGACGTAATATAGAAACACATAAAGCTAGAAAATGCTACAAATGCATTGCTAAAGACCTAAATGTACCACAATCCACAATCAAACTGTCTACAAATGATGTACAGTATATTGCTACTCTCTCTAGAAGTTAGAGTCCTGTCAAGATATCCTGTCAAGAGCACAATAGACAATCCTGAAAGATATAATAATAATAATAATAATCTTTATATAGCACCAACATATTCCTCAGCACTTTACAAATTTAGAAGGGACAGACAAAAAGACAGACGTTACACAATAAAAGCTACTTACAGATCAGACACGAGGTATAAGGGCTCTGCTCGTAAGAGTTTACAATTTATTAGGGTGTGTGGGTGAAACAAAGGGTAAGAAGTGCTAGGTTTACAATGGTCCAACCATGTTACATAAATATGAGGTGGTTTACATAAAACTTGGGTGAACCTGCCACCCTGACATTACATTTATATACAGATAAGTGCCTGTCAGTGCCCAAGTGTAGGGAGTGACAGAGGTGTTTGATAGCGGTTGGGGTTTGGTAGGCCAGACTGAGAAAATGTGTTCTCAAAGCCTGAAAGATCTGAGAAAGAAAACAAGGGGAACACCAAAAGATGTACTGTACAGAAGACTTTACAAACTGCAAAAACATATGTTCATGTGCCTAGTATTAGAAAAACACAGCAAGAATATGATTCATGGAAGAGCATAAGAAAGAAGTTGTTGTTGTTGTTTGAAACGTATTTCAGCCAAGTTTTTTTCAAGATCATGTTCTGCACGTTTATGAAAAGTGCTATGAACAAATATGACAAAAAGCACAATGCTATGTTTGGAGAAAAATTAACACCGCACACCAACTGTGATGCATGGCAGAGGAAGCATCTTGGTTTAGAGCTGCTTTGCTGTCTTAGGGCCTGCAAACCTTATGGTCATTGAGGGAACAATAAATTCAACTTGTATTAAAACATATTACAGGGGAAAATAATGGCAACAAGCTGTGAACTCAAGCCAAAGAGATGTTGGTTGATGTAACAAGACAAGCACAAAAGTGAATCAACTCAAAAATGGTTAAAAAGCAAAACGGGTTTTGCAGTGTCCAAAGCAGAGTTCTGACCTTAAAAGGGGTTGTCTCATCACACTTTTTTCAGAGCCAAAAGCAGATTCAAATGCTCTTCCTGGTCAGGCTGTGGCTGCTCCTATGGCAGTGATTAGCATAGGAAAAAGGTCCACGTAGCCAGCACCATTAAAAATATGAAAAATAGCTTTATTATAATTCCATTTAAAGAAATATGAGTTGCAAATAGTCAGATAAACTGATGCGTTTCAGGTGTGGACACCCTTAATCGTAGCATGAAAACTGTAAAATGTCGGAGCTATAAAAACAACTGACTATCCAATAGTAACACAATGGGTCTGAGCACAACAGTTGCTATTGATTACAGAAATCAACTGCAACTCAAATGATACAACCTCAGAATGGTGATGCACAGTGTATTTACACTCACCGGCCACTTTATTAGGTACACCATGCTAGTAACGGGTTGGACCCCCTTTTGCCTTCAGAACTGCCTCAATTCTTCATGGCATAGATTCAACAAGGTGCTGGAAGCATTCCTCAGAGATTTTGGTCCATATGACATATGGCATCACACAGTTGCCGCGATTTGGTCGGCTGCACATCCATGATGCGAATCTCCCGTTCCCCCACATCCCAAAGATGCTCTATTGGATTGAGATCTGGGTGACTGTGGAGGCCATTTGAGTACAGTGAACCCTTATTGTCATGTTTTAAGAAACCAGTCTGAGATGATTCCAGCTTTATGACATGGCGCATTATCCTGCTGAAAGTAGCCATCAGATGTTGGGTAAAATTGTGGTCATAAAGGGAAAGGACATGGTCAGCAACAATTTCTCAGGTAGGGTGTGGCGTTTGCAACGATGCTCAATTGGTACAAGGGGCCCAAAGAGTGCCAAGAAAATATTCCCCACACCATGACACCACCACCACCCGCCTGAACCGTTGATACAAGCAGGATGGATCCATGCTTTTTATGTTGTTGACGCCAAATTTTGACCTACCATCCGAATGTCGCAGCAGAAATCGAGACTAATCAGACCAGGCAACGTTTTTTCCCAAACTTCTACTGTCCAATTTCGATGAGCTTGGGCAAATTGGAGCCTCAGTTTCCCGTTTTAGCTGAAAGGAGTGGCACCGGTTTTTGGTCTTCTGCTGCTGTAGCCCATCTGCCCTCAAAGTTCGCCGTACTGTGCGTTCAAAGATGCTCTTTGCCTACCTGGTTGTTAAAGGGTGGCAATTTGAGTCACTGTTGCCTTTTTATCAGCTCGAACCAGTCTGCCCATTTCCTTTTTACCTCTGGCCATCAACAAGGCATTTCCGCCCCCAGGACTGCCGCTCACTGGATGTTTTTTCTTTTCGGACCATTCTCTGTAAACCCTAGAGATGGTTGTGCGTTTAAAATCCCAGGAGATCAGCAGTTTCTGAAATACTCAGACCAGCCCTTCTGGCACCAACAACCATGCCACGTTCAAAGGCACTCAAATCACCTTTCTTCCCCATACTGATGCTCGGTTTGAACTGCAGGGATTGTCTTGACCATGTCTACATGCCTAAATGCACTGAGTTGCCGCCATGTGATTGGCTGATTAGAAATTAAGTGTTAACGAGCAGTTGGACAGGTGTACCTAATAAAGTGGCCGGTGAGTGTATATATCCAAGAAAAAAGAGAGAAGTTATACAAATACACATTAATAAATATATAGAAGATCATTTCTAAGATTCAGACCATTTGTAGACCTAGTTTTAAATCTCCAAATGCAGTATGGTTCTCTATGTAAAAGTCTTTTCCAATAAGGAGTTTTATCAATTGCAATAGTATATATGTGTATACTATTGAGTGTACTTCTTGCTTGATTAACTATGTTGGTTGTACTATACACTCTTTTAAAAAACGCATCTTGGAGCATATTTCTGATATTCACAACCCGGCCAGTGTTAATTCCTCAGGTGCTTCTAGGCAACCGTGTATCACTCAGAGTTTATGGCATTGAAAATGTTAATTCACTACCTAGGGGAGGTGACAGGAGGAAAAGACTTTTAGGGTATGTTCACACTTTGAGTCCGTGTGAACCTCCGTTTTTAGATACGTGTGTGGATCCATCTGTCGGACCCTAAACGCACCCGAACACATATCTAACAATGAGCAATGTGATTTACATTGCTTTTAATATGAAACACGCATTCCCGAGTGATCGCCGATGCGAGTCTCATTGCGTCTTTCGGATCCGTCCCAAGAATTGACATGTCAATTCTTGGTCCGAAAGACGCAGCAGGAGCCCTATTTCCAACAGGGAGCGATCCTGCTGCATCCAACACGCATCCAAACATTCAGCTGCGTCTTGGATACGTGTTGGATCTGTTTAGGATCTGATCACCGTTGCATTTTTGCATGAGATTTTCAGATTCAAAACGGATCCAAAATCAGATCCACAAACACAATGTGAACAACCCCTTAGATGCACGGAATTAGTGATAGACTCATTCTATACAAACATTGATCTCACGTGTCTTAATCTTTCTCTTGTTCACTGCCAGACCATCAATTTACGTACAACCGATCATTTTGGCAGTGAACAGAATGGTTTTATGTACACATGAAACAAAAGACTAACACTTTTCTGTTTTGGACTTTTATTTTTTATCTATATTTTAATTTCTTAATTATTATTGAAATAGTCCTTTTGTATACTGTATGCTATTTCTGTCTATGTAACTTCTAGCGCTGTATAAATATCTGAACACGTTTTCAGTTAATAAAGACAAAATGTCAGTAATCGCATGTCTCAGTGGTAGACTCGACATTCCCTAAGCTGCGCAGAAGTATTTCATTCCATGTAATTATCTCAACAGATGTTTTCTTTCTAGATAATTAATGCCACTTTCGCTTGTTAAACACATTGCATGATAATCCATTTCCTCAATTTTACCTTTATTTAGAATATTTTAATTTTGACTTGTTATGTACACTGTATTGCAATAAAGGCAGACCGATGGAAAAAATATTCAGGTCATGGTATTATGTATGAAGTGACTTATATATATAAATTACTGCCACTTTTTATAAGCTTATTAGCTCCCTCAACGGCAACCACCAACCGGTCTCCAATCCCGGTATATAACAGTCCAAAAATAGCAATGTGGGCCGTGACTAAAAAACTTATACTTTATTATTACAAATTCGTAAAACCATTAGACCGTAGTCTTCAATATATAACACAAGAGGGATACTTATGTTTGGTTGCTGGGAGAACCCCGTTCAAGACCGAGTCCTGTAGCACCAAAGGTGATAGACAAAATTCCTGTGTCCATAAGATTTCACCATCGCCGCGTGGCGGAGACCATTCGTCGGCATCCAAGGTGCATGAGGTCCCGTGTAGATGCCCGAACTCTGGGCGAACAAAGGAGTACTCGGAGACCGAGAGGAGCTGCCAGCGTGTGCGACGTTTTGGGGAGGCTCCTCCCCTTTCTCAAGCATGCGCAGAACAGGAACAGCCACCATCTTATAGCTGAATCCCTTGTGACCTTCCATTGTAAGTATCCAATAGAAACCTTAAAAGTAGCAAAAATAAAAAACAATAAAATCAACACATCTAAAGAAAGGCTTTCAAGCTAAAGTTCTCATTAATGCCTTTCGGGGCTAGAGCCTCCAAATGATGTATCCACAGCGCCTCCCTTTGTAACAACTTTTTTTGTAATTGTTTCTCATCTGCACTAGTTACTTTTTCTAGTATGCACCAACGCATCTCAGATACACTATGTCTCTCTAAGGCAAAATGACGTGCCACTGATGTTTCCCCATACTTTTTTTCTCTTCTTCATTATCTACATTAGAGACATCCTTAGTTTTAAATTTCCTAATCAATGATTTATGTTCATTTAGTCTTATCTTAGCCATGCGACTTGTTTGCCCTACATAGATTTTGCCGCATGGGCACTTAAGCATATAGATAATCGATGTGCTTTCACAGGAGTGGCAACCCTTAATTTTGATGGGATATCCCTTAGTTGGGTGATAGATGGTATCACCTTTGATTATTGCAGAACAGTGTTGGCATTTATGACAAGGAATTGTACCTGCTTTTAAAGGTTTTAAGGTGGTCTGGGTTGGTCACTGTTTTTTACTTTTGATATTAATATCGGCTGTAACCATAGATTGATCAATAGTTCTCCCTTTCCGGTATATCCATTTAGGTTGATTTTTAAACATAGGGCCATACTTAGGATCCGATTGTAACACCCCCCAGTATTTCTTAATGGTTTCTTGATTAAGCCTGCATGACAATCATAAACCGAGGTGTATACAAAGCCTTCGTCCCTTTTCCTATCCCTAGTTTTCAAAAGGTCTTCACGATTGAGGAGTTGAACCTCTTCACTTATTTTTTCAATCTTCTGTTTATCATAGCCTCTTTGAATAAATTTTTTAGTCAAATTGCCCTTATTTTTAATGAATTCCTCATCCGACGAACAAATACGTCTGGCCCGGATAAATTGTGATTTTATTATACCCTTGAAAACTTGCGGGGCATGTTGACTTGTGCTAAACAGAAGATTGTTACGGTCAGTGTCCTTTGAAAAAAGTGTGGTGACCAAGGCATTACCTTCCTTTTTAACCATAACGTCAAGATATGGTATGGTAAACTCATTCTTAGTTATAGAGAAATTAATCAATGGATGGGCCGCGTTGATATGTGAAACAAATTCTTCTAGTTGGAATTCCATTCCTGTCCATAAAATAAAAACGTCATCGACGTATCTTAACCAACATAGTGCGTTCCCAAACCATGGGGATGAAAAAACAAATTCCTTCTCAAATTGTCGCATGTACACATTGGCGTAACTAGGCACCACAGGGGACCCCATAGATGTCCCCTGTAATTGGAGGTAAAACTCCTCCCCAAACCGGAAATAATTCTGAGTTAATACGATGTCCAAAAGTCGCATTAGGAACGCAATGTGTTGGTTGGTCAATTTAGGGTCCATACACAATGTCTCCCTGACTGCCATACTGCCTTCCACATAGGGTATATTAGTAAAAAAGTGACTTAATAAACTAAAGTGCATAGCCATTTAACTTCAGTACAGTCTATTTTTTCTATCGTCCTCAAAAATTGTCCCGTATCCTGAAGGATATGTGGATCATTCTTAACAGTCTGTTGAAGATAAGAATCCAGATAGGCTGCCAATGGTTCTAACAGGGAATTGATCCCCGAGACGATAGGTCGTCCCAGGGGGTCTTGGAGAGACTTATGAATTTTGGGGACCAGATAAAGTAACGGGACCCTAGGATTTTCTTTAGTTAACATGGCTTTATCTTGAGGACTGATAATGCCCGCCAGTACTGCCTCTTCTAGCAAATCCTGTATACGCCTATTTAACTCATTTGTTGGATCTCTATTAAGTTTTCTATAAATCTGCTGATCACTCAATTGTGTATGGGCTTCTTGTAGATATTTGGAAGTATCCATCACTACACACGCTCCTCCCTTATCAGCTTTCTTTATGGTAATAGATAAGACTAAATGAACATAAATCATTGATTAGGAAATTTAAAACTAAGGATGTCTCTAATGTAGATAATGAAGAAGAGAAGAAAAAGTATGGGGAAACATCAGTGGCACGGCATTTTGCCTTAGAGAGACATAGGGTATCTGAGATGCGTTGGTGCATATTGGAAAAAGTAACCAGTGCAGATGAGAAACAATTACAAAAAAAGTTGTTACAAAGGGAGGCGCTGTGGATACATCTTTTGGAGGCTCTAGCCCCGAAAGGCATTAATGAGAACTGTAGCTTGAAAGACTTTCTTTAGATGTGTTGATTTTATTGTTTTTTATTTTTGCTACTTTTAAGGTTTCTATTGGATACTTACAATGGAAGGTCTCAAGGGATTCAGCTATAAGATGGTGGCTGGTCCTGTTCTGCGCATGCTTAAGAAAGGGGAGGAGCCTCCCCGAAACTTCGCACACGCTGGCAGCTCCGCTCGGTCTCCAAGTACTCCTTTGTTCGCCCAGAGTTCGGGCTTCTACACAGGACCTCATGCACCTTGGATGCCGACGAATGGTCTCCGCCACGCGTCTATGGTGAAATCTTATGGACACAGGAATTTTGTCTATCACCTCTGGTGCTACAGGACTCGGTCTTGAACGGGGTCTCCCCGCAACCAAACATAAGTATCCCTCTTGTGTTATATATTGAAGACTACGGTCTAATGGTTTTACGAATTTGTAATAATAAAGTAGAAGTTTTTTAGTCACGGCCCACGTTGCTATTATGTATGAAGTGAACACAATGTAAAATTATCCATGGTGAATCCATTTTTAGATCTATTACGTTATCTTAGGTTAGAGCATGAAATATTTCAGATAACGTTTTGATAAAAGATCGGATATGTATAATGTAGATATAGAATCAATATAAAGTCTTGTGCAGCACTCACTAGTAAATGAAAGGGGTTGTCTCACTACAAGGATTGTTACAGATCTTGCAAAAACAAGTCACTTTGCAATATGTGTCCATTAACAGTGTCCTACCTATTCCTTAGATATCCCTTCTTGTATGGGCTGCATCAGCTCCTCAGATTGCTATAGCTACAGACCTGTTTACTCTCCCATGTTAGGCTGCCAGGACTGGTTGCTATAGCTACATCTAATACAAATAACAGTGGCACACTAAAAACTAAATGAGACATAAAGGTATATAGGAATATTGGAAATGTATTACTGCTAAGGAAAATATGAAAACCTGGGACTCTTAGTTTACAGTTTTTGATCAAAGATTGTATTAAGCTCACCTTCCAAAACGCCAAGGGGATCCCAGAGCAGGTGAGTCCCTACACTGAACATGCTACCTCACTAGGCGTCAATTCAGACTGCAACTTCACAGGGAGTGATAGGAACTTGCAATTGGGTTATCCTGCACTGGTTAAAAAGAGGCAGCTGAGTGCAGCAAGCCAATGAGATTGCCATTTCTCAAATAGACTACAAAACGTAATAAGGCTGTGCACATCTAAAATATACTTTGAAAAACGCAAGCATAGGTGCACACTGAAAGGCAATAGCATACATCTAATACAAATAACAGTGGCACACTAAAAACTAAATGAGACATAAAGGTATATAGGAATTATTGGAAATGCATTATGCTAAGGAAAATATGAAAACCTGGGACTCTTAGTTTACAGTTTTTGATCAAAGATTGTATTAAGCTCACTCCCAAAAAGCCAAGGGGATCCCAGAGCAGGTGAGTCCTCACTGAACATGCTACCTCACTAGGCGTCAATTCAGACTGCAACTTCACAGGGAGTGATAGGAACTTGCAATTGGGTTATCCTGCACTGGTTAAAAAGAGGCAGCTGAGTGCAGCAAGCCAATGAGATTGCCATTTCTCAAATAGACTACAAAACGTAATAAGGCTGTGCACATCTAAAATATACTTTGAAAAAACGCAAGCATAGGTGCACACTGAAAGGCAATAGCATACATCTAATACAAATAACAGTGGCACACTAAAAACTAAATGAGACATAAAGGGATATAGGAATATTGGAAATGCATTACTTGCTAAGGAAAATATGAAAAACCTGGGACTCTTAGTTTACAGTTTTTGATCAAAGATTGTATTAAGCTCACCTTCCAAAACGCCAAGGGAATCCCAGACCTGGCTTCTACTGCAGCCTAGTGGAAGCCAGTAAACACGCCCCTGAATTCAAAATGAAACCAAAAAAACAGGACTGGTGTAAGATGAATTGATGTAGTGAGACAATCCCATTAAAGTATAACAGGTGCTAGTTGATGGATTTGGCAGACCAGTTAATCACTAATATAATTCAACAGCACTCCAAGGTTTTGGTCTATGTGACCTTAGTCATACGGCATGTGAATTGAGAAGGCATACGGTAAATGGCTGAAGTCGTAGCCACATCTATTCTGCTATACAGCTATGGCTGTTTACCATATGTCCTCTCAATTCATACTCTTTGACATGTACAAACGAAACGTCACACAGAATATTGTCACCATAAAGATGTTCTCTTGAATGGAGCTTGATCACACGCCTCGAATAAATAATAATCACATTGCATCAACCTTGGCGTGCTGATGAATCATATAATGTTACGTATAATGGAAAAATACAGCTGAATCACATTATTATGAACAACAGCTAATATCCAGAGTAACCGGTGTCAGAGTAATAAGTTATTATACTTACTACTCCCAGAAGGGTCACATCTTTGGGTGTCACCAGCTGGCTACCGCGGGAGAGTAATGATGAGTCACAGGTTGAGATTCAAATCACTCTGGAAGCAAAGCCCCCCCAGGTCTTTATTTATAGACAAATTGTTAACATGATATCAAAGGGTTAAATGACAAAGCCCCACCCTAACCTAATGGAAATACCAATATGGGCGTGAATAATCATTGGTGAACATTAATATTCATACTTCTTACTGGGCAGTGTCCAAGATTAATTAAACTTCAAACAAAATACATAAATCCTTTATATGTGTCAAACTAAGAAAAACATCTCATTATTTTGTAGGTGCCCACACGGTATCAAGAATATTCTAGTTCAACTTCCAATTATAATTGGACTTCATAATTGGACACCTGCATTTATCTCACAACATTACATGAGAACAGGAACTTTTCCACTAGTGTGTCCTTCGCACCCTGGCACCTACAAAGCAATTCTTGGCTAAGTTTCAGTATGAAAACATCTCTAGGATACTCAAAAGAAAGAGACAAAGAACAAAGAAATGAAGAGAAAATGGAGTCAGTTCAGACCTAGACAGCAGGGCTATTTTTACTCTAACAAGTCCCCCATTTTTTTTTCTTGATTTTATTTTTCGCATGTTTCTTTCTTTCGCGCAGCATTCCTTAACTACATTTATCTCTGCGGCGAGGGGATAGGGCGAACCATTCGCTAACGAAAACTGCTTGAAATCATGAGATTACCACAATAAATACAATCTTTGGATAGTCTCTGTTTGTGGCTTGAAACATCTATGGCATCGGGCGGTTCCCTTTTATCCATGAGACGCTGTTTCCCAATGCAGACTTGCACATAGGGCTCAGCAGATGTAGACTCGCAGTCCTGCAGGTGAAGCCCAGTGGTAGCCTTGACATAAGTTGTCTGGGGAACTGAAGTAACTAGCTTTACTTTCTCAGAAATTCTTAATTTCTGATGAAAAGGAAATTTCAGAATTAATAATCTTTTCACAACAAAAAAATAAGTAATTCAGCCAAAACATCATATAACATCCACAGTATTCTCTTTAAATCGATATAATAACAACATGCAGGTCCTACTATTAAATACATCCGTCATATACTCTATATGCTATTGTCTTTTATACCTCTCATGTGAAATCAAAAGCTGCCATCTTGGCCTTATTGAACCACACAATAGGAGGAATATAAATACATTTGTTTAGTCTTTAAAGAACTCACTCAACAAATGAGTCCACATAACCTCCCGCATTAGTTCCATGAGGGTGATATTCAGACACAGTATCTATTTTCCTTCTATAGGAGACAATGTACACAACCAATAATTAATAAGGTAAATAACTTAAAACATAATTTCACAATAGTTGATAACCCACTATTCCAACATCTCTTGAAACAATAAGTCATCAACCACTACGAAACCTTAATGTCTCTAAAGATCTGACAACCAGCATCAATATGAATAGTCAATGTGTCATATTGATGACTTATCTCAAAATTTGTGGGTCCTCTGGTGGTGAGGTGTTTGTATCTGGTGGTTTTTTCCCTTCCACCTTGACAGACAATGGAGTAGTCGGTCACATCTGGTACAGGCCTCCAAATCAGACATTCAATTCCCTTAAAGCAGTTTGCAGGATTTAACCATGGAACAAAATAAGAAGAAATCATCATCAGTCAATCATACATTTGCTTTACTCCATTTTCCCATGTAATCAGTCCTTCTATTTTCTTTTCGTTGTATCTCTTATCATGTATGTTTAAGTTTGAGACTAAAGGCGACATGAATGATCGGGCTTTACTGCCTGTTTTTTGGCGGTATACTGCGCCCCCGTCCCAATCCCGCTGTCGGATGCAGGATGAGGTGTTAGCGCAGCGTTACCACTTCAGCTGCGCCCCGCAAGAAGGGGCGCGGGGAACGTTCCCGGGCGGGACCGCGGCCACTCCGAAAACTCCCGAGGCATATACGATGGCGAGTCGGCAAAGCGAGCGCAGTGGCAGCGCTTGCAGCTCCGACAGGCAGACCTGTTTTTTTTTGTTTTAATGCTCCAGCGGAGGCGAAGTGAAGCAGGATCGAAACATGCGAGGAAACATAGAAGATCGCTACACAAATCTCGGCGCTCCGCTCCGTGCAGCAGGAGTACGATTCAGAAAATATCGCCTTTATAAAGGCGGAAAACAGTGTCAGTAAAAGAGCTGAACTTAAAAATAAACATAATTAAAAAAAAATCACTTTTCCTAAAACACTAAAACAGCGCATATCAAGAAATATGATTATTGTAAATGCCGGGAAATACAGTAAATTCAAATTCTAAAACCTATTCTCATTGGTCCGGCATAAACCGGCCAATCAGATAAGTTGACAGTGAAACGCATTAAAACCTATGGGGAAGATTGACCAATCAGAATCAAAAGGCGGGAAGACACGTTCAAAATACATTAAAAAATGCTTAAAAGAGCAGATGGTTAAGCTACCCGGGGACATCTAGCTCAGCCAATCAGATTAGGAGCGACAGATGACCCATTAAAACATATGAGAACTATGGACCAAACAGAATAGAGCGAACAAAGAGCCCATTCAAGTCTATGGAGAATTTAGACCAAATCAAAACCCAAGGCGGGATAATTCAAAATAAATGCAAAAAAGACAGAAAAGAGCTGATGGCTGAGCTAGCGTGGCTTGGCTATCAGAGCGCGAGATAACTTTCTCCCTATATCTATGGAGAGATGGCTGCTCTGAAATCTCGGCTCTCAGCGCCCGTGCAGCATGTAGTATTATAAAAAAATAATCTTTATTAAATGTAAAACATTATCAGATAAAGAGCCAACCCTTCTTTACAACAACGCGTTTTGTCGCCGAATCGGCGTACATAGAATTTCAATAGAGACATGCCGTGAAATACAGTAATTCAAATTGTATTAAGCTATTCTCAATTGTCGGCAAACCCAGCCAATCAGAATAGAGCGACAAAGACCCATATATCCTATGGATAAGTTTGACTAACAGAAAGGACCGACCATGGCACCATTCTAACCTAAGAAGGTGTATATAACCAATCAGAGATAGGACGAAAATGTCCCATTATGACCTATGAGGAGAATTGAACCAATCAGAATAGGAGCGAAATGTCCCATTATATCCTATGGAGAAAAAATGAGACCAATCATATTCAAAAGGGCGGGACAGGTTCAAAATACAGTAAAAATGCAGAACAAACTGATTGGTTGAAGCGACGGGGCTCGTCCATTTAGCCATCAGAGCGCAAGCTACTTTCTCTTAGAGTTCTATGGGGAAAAAAATTCTGAGCGCGCTCTTTGTATTGGGCAAAGTTAAAAGAGGGCCCGTTATAAGGACCATTGGGAAGCGAGCGAACGCTCCTATATGGGATTTCTAATGCACTCTGAAATAAAACTGTACCGAAAATCATATTATAAACACTAAGAAGTTGTCCAATGTTATATAAAAACGAATGATAATATGGGGTAACGAAAAAAAAATATGAAATCAATAAAATCATGTTTATTTCTTTATTTTCGTTGCTCCCCATACTATTGATCCTTGGCTAACGAAAATAAACAAATAGAACATATTTTCATTGATTTAATATTTTTTTTTTTCGTTACCCCCATATTATTATTCCGATTTATATACTCATCGGACAACTTCTGTAGAGTTATAATTTGGATTTCGGCCATGAAACAGTTTTTATTTCAGATGCATTAGAAAACCCATAGGACGTCGCTCGCTCTCCCCATTTGGTCCAAATCACCGCCCTCTTTTAACTTTAGCCACTCATCTGACGCGCTCAGAATTTCTTTTCCCCATAGAACTCTAATGAGAAAGAGTAGCTCCGCGCACTGATTGGCTAAGCTGGACGGGACCCCCGTCGATTCAACCAATCATCTCGTTTCTGCATTTTTACTGTATTTAAAACTGTCCCGCCTTTGAATATAGGATTGGTTCATTCTCCCCAAAGTTATAAAGGGAAAAAACCATTGTCCGCTCCTAATTCTATCTGGTTTATGTGCCGACCAATGAGAAAGCATAAACAATTTGAATTACAGTATATCCCGCGCAAAATCTCTCTATTGCAATTCCTATGTAGCGCCGTCTCGGCGACAACCGCGTTAGTTCTGGTTTTTACTGCTTATATTTGAAAGAAGGGTTCGGCTCTTTAATTGATAATGTTTTACATTTAATAAAAATCATTTTACGTTATAATACGTACATGCCGCACGGCGCAGAGCGCGGGGAGATTTCGTGAGCGCCGCATCTCAGCCATAGACTCATAAATGGGAGAAGTAGCTCGCGCTCTGAGTTGGCTGATAGCCAAGCCACCGCTACCTCAGCCAATCAGCTCTTTTCTGTCCTTTTTACAGTATTTGAATTAATCCCCGCTCCGTGGATTCTGATTGGTCTAAACTTCTACCATAGACTAGAATGGGTCTTTGTCGCTCCTAATCTGATTGGTCAATAAATTCTCCATAGGTTTTAATGGGTCTCTGTCGCTCCTAATAATCTGATTGGATGAGCTAGCCGGAGCCCCCACTAGCTCAGCCAATCACCCTCTTTTCCATCATTTTGTTAACAGTATTTTGAACTGTCCCTGAAGCCGTGGATTCGGATTGGTCTACAACTTCGTCCATAGGCTTAGAATGGTCTCTGTCGCCCTATTCTGATTGGCTAGAGCTACCAGAGTCCCCGGTAGCTTTAACCAAATCAGCTCTTTTCAGCATTTTTACTGTATTCTGAACTATCCCACAGTGGATTCTGATTGGTCTATAAACTTCCCCATAGGTTTTAATGGTTTTCACTGCTCTCCTATTCTGATTGGCCGGTTTAAGCCGACCAATCCAGAAAAAGCTTTCTGAATTTGAATTACTGTATTTCCCGGCAATTTCCAAATATCCTAAATTCTTGAATTAGGATATTGGAAAGTGATTTTCGTTTATGTATATTTTTATTATTTTTAGGTTTTCAGCCTTTTTCCTGAGAATGTTGAACGCCTTTATAAAGGCCGATTTTTTATTCATACACCGCACCGACAACTGGAATGACTTCTCGCTGTTCACCTGTCTCGCATGCGAACTGTTTTTCGGCGCAGTCCTGCACGGCGCCTAAGTCCCGCACTCGGCGCCCATGTCCCCCGCATTGTGCCCCAAACACTGCAGGCGCCAGGAACATTTGCCTGCATGTACGAGCTCCACCGCCTCGGACGGCGAATCTTAGGCGCACGCCGCACTGCGCCCCCACACATAACACTGGACCAGCGGGCGACCTTTTCCCGCATGTATGACCGCACTACCATCTGGCGCCGAATCATAGACGCAGCTCCTCATCTGCGCCTCAGTCCTGCACAGCGCCTAACACACATGCGAGGCGCAGCAGACTTTACATCGCTATGTAAGAGCGCGCCCCGTCCCCCGACATAAGATCAGGCGCAGATTCCGCCGGGAAACTGTCGGAAAGGTGCACCCCAACCCTCAGATTCATACATGTCGCCCAAAATACTCCAGATCTACAGTCTTAAAATGAAAAGAATACATATAAAAAGTTTCTGTTGCCGAAATCTCTAGTTATCTAATGGAGAAGTCTTTATTATCAAATGGCCAAACATACAGCTCTCATAATAAGTAAGATTCTCATTCTGTTTACAACGTTCCGGTACAGAGCTACTGGCGAAACAATTAACCCAGGACGTCCCTTGTATCCCCTTTGTTACCTCATTGCTCCATACAGCACTACACCTCTGAGAACAGCTTTCTCTGCTGTCTTTACAGTTGTTTGGAAACTTAGCCATGTTTCTGGACATCCTGAAAGAGATCCATACAGACAAAAACATATTACAGATTCCTACCCTGGGTGATCAATTGAAATATATCTACAGTTCCTGAAACTGCCAGAATGACACAATAGCTCCAGGCTGTACTACTGATGCACATTGACACCTGTTCATGAAGAACAAATCAAAACATTGAAAAGGAGTCGTGAACATGATAGTATGACAGCTTGGAAAGCAGACCAGTGTTTTCATACTGGTACAAAAAAGAAAAAAAAAAAAAAAAAACCCCCCACAATTCAGTGCACTCGAACCAATGGTCAAAAGCAAAGTCCCCACCGTACTTTAATGGACAAGAACTGCGCTTCGGCCCAAACAGGCACGTCATTACAGGCAGGTGGTTAAAAACTCTCTGGCAAACCAGTACTGATTTTCCATTCACACCATAGCCTCCATAGTGCTGCGAGTGGGGCTAAATGGATCATCATGGGAAAGAGTGCCCTAGGAAAACAACATTACATCCACATGTTAAACATCACAAACACACACACACATGTTGTCTTCCTGTACTTCCCACTCCCCTTAATTGTATCTCAAGCATTTCTGCTATTCTTTACAGGTCTGACAAGGGCTTCAAATTTGCTGTAGTTGCAGCATCTTCAGCATACATTTTCCTCAAGCTTCCTTTGCTTTAAATCCATAACAGGACTCAAATACTTATCTTATGTCTCAAGCATTTTAATGGGCTAACGTGCTGATCCCAAAACGTGTCTTCTTCTGCTCCTTTTCCCAAATCAGGCCAAAGTCAAAAGTAACACAGAATCATACCAGGAGTCCTTCAGCCATGTATCATTTCAGTGAGTGCCTTTTATCAATCCCCTCCATGGTAGTCACACAAAATTCAGTCCGTGGATTCCTCTCATGATAGTACCCAATGAATCCATCTACAAATGAACTTAAAAATCTGTCATTAGTAATGGGAGCAATAACAAACTTTTTTTACAACTTTCCCATTTTGAAATTTAAAAACTCTAAAAAAAATAATGAAAAAAAAAAATTAAAATAAAACTTTATATCAAGTATTCTTTGTGCTCTGCCCCAAATCTCTGTCCCCCTCTTTTGACACACAACAACAGTGCAGCGGGGTTCAAAACTGTATATCTACTAACTATATGTTTGACAGACAAGAAAGAAGAGCAGGAATAACTCACACATATTTTTTATTACCTTTGACTTTTGTTCTTAGATTAACTATACTCAGGCCTGTCTGGAAACAACCCCTTAGACAACCAAATCCACCATTTATAAGGATTAGCTATATAAACAATGGCATGCCAGACCCATTCCAAACCAATTCCGAGAAGTCTTCACGCTATCTTTATTTATATTTGAAGAATCTCAGCCACCATATCCAGAGATGCACCTAAAGCACAGGTCTTTGTCTATGGCTCGTGAGACCACAAAGCCTAAATGGATGTAGCATGTAAGCTAGAGCTGTTTCTCCATGGAATATCACAAGGAGTTACCCAAACTTCTCCGGTGCAACTGTGGGACCCTTTATCAAAAATGATGTCATACCATCTGGTTCCCAAAATCACTGGAAGGTTGTCACAGGGAGACAAGTATATTGAGCAAGGCTAGTAGCCATATCATCTTTGAGGCATTTGTGATTCTCCTTAGGAACCGATGTACATCCCTTTACTGCATTGAGAAATTAAAATAATTAATATTTCCTAAGCAATCAGAAGTTTTAAAAAACCAATCCTATCACTACAATTATTAATGTCATTTGAGCTGACAGCTCTCAGGGTCTGTAGTTCAGTTCACTCTGCTTTCCACTGTTGGCAGATAACAGATAGCAATGCACCATACACCTAGATTGGGTGAGTTTTATATAGCACCTCCCCCTCACCCACAATCATAATAGGACCGGCACAACACTTCACTAAACACTGACAGGCAAAAGGCCCTTCCCCTATTATCTAAAATATTAATATATCAGGTGAACAGACATAAATTTCCCAATCATGTACATTAGAATCCCAGATCAGTTTATAAAGCATTCGTGTTCATCACACTGTAAGGTCCAATATACCATAGCATACACTGTTCTACACTCTTTTCAGTAAGGCAAACATCACTATATTACAACTTTTTATATTTTAATGTTTTCTAATTGGTCTTATAAACAATTTATTCTAATTTTCCTATAATCCAGCCACAAGCTTCAATAATTCAGGGTTTCATTAACACCTTCTCCCAATTTCACATATACGGTTTGCAGCCCGTGGTAGCTTCCAATTTTATTTATTTTTTTAAACTTTGCCATAGACATTGAATGTTACAGAGAGCCATGTCCCTGCTGTACTTTTAGGGGTGTGTTTACTCCTTGTGACCCCCACTCCTCTTGTGGTGTAGTAGGCCTTCTTGCCCAGGCCGACACACGCACAGTGGGCTTCGAACTTTTACCAGAGGAATCAGTGAGCTGTGAACACACTGTGTGACAGCACTTCTACACTGACACCTATCCGAGGGTACTAATCCTACTCACAAAGTAAATCCCACACTACTCCTTAGGGAACTTTCTATGGCAAAGGAAGCACCCACTGCAATCAGAAATAGCACCTCGCTTAACAGCTAATCAGGAGTAACCAACAGCCAACATATATATATCCAAACAACATATGTCCAGTCAGTGTAATGCATAGATTAATATCTATTAATCAATATACAAATCAATGTCTCTGCAGCCTACTAAAAGTTGGTAAATCACCAGTCAGGCAATTACGACACTTTAAAAATTTTTTTTTAACTAGGGACAAATAGCATCATACACTGAGTGCACAATGATATAATAAAAAATATTTTATACAACAGAACAAAACACAAATAACAGCAAGTTTTCCCTGAGGTAGTGTAATTAATCAACATTTACTTTCATAAAACAAATAATCAGTATTATCAACCAACATAATACATCATTTGAGGTCTCCAGAATTCCTACAGAGTTTTCCCCTATTTGTTAATGGGAGGTTTATCGCCTGCAACCATCCCTTAACAAACAGATACTAACAATTTCCTGACAAATATTATACACAATTCCTAGATACTTTTGTATAACAATCAATTCACAACTTCACAATGAACTAATTCTGCCAAACTACCCCCAATTGCTGAAGTCACACAGATCAAACATATTGTAGTAATTAATTAGATGTGAGGGTAGTATGATTTTAACCTTTGCTTCAGATAAACAAAGTAAGGAAAATACAAGCCCTTCTCCTGCACAATGAATAACACTCTTTCGGTCATGTGAGAAAACCCAGCATTCTGTTGGCATGAACCAAGACAAAAAAGAAATTGCTTTTTGCCAGAATCACTAACCATAAATTATCAGATCTTAAAAAGATATAAGTATGACACTGTTAGTTTATGTCCATTCATCAATCATCCCCTTTATTCTTTGTTTACACCCCATCCAAATTATAACTAATCATGTGGTCAGTGTTTCTCTGACACTTAATCCATCACAAATAACCACATATTTCTAAACAAAGATTTTAAGTAAATACAGTTAAATCTTTTCCTAGTCACTTGGGCTAACAGGAGATACATACAGAAAATCTCCCATAGTCTGTTGCACTGATGTACACTACTAGAGCAGAGAAAAGATATAGGCTGAGGTCTGCAGTCCCCCAGTCCCCCCATTCTTCTCACTGTCCTGCAAAAGTTTATCCATCACACAGAGCTAGAAGTCTATGCAAATTCTTTCAGTCACAATGCTTTAACTGCCTTAAAGTAAAAAGACCTCACACTTTCATATTTCATCAACCATGCAAACTTATTTTAAACATTCAGTTTCCTTAAATCCATTTGGTCAGCCACTGTGATCCCTTCAATGCCATTTGCAATTTTTTACTCTAAAATCCATACTTTGTGTTCCTGCTCCGCAGCCGCAGCACCTGTGGATCACAAAATTCCCCTAGGTGGCAAAAATCCTAAGTAGGGAACCATATTACAATGTTTTTATACCCCACTGACCCCAAGGCTTTGACAATATCTATTGCTTGACTCTAACCTTTTTCCCAGCTTGCTTGCTCACATTGGTTCCCATTTCCAGAGTCTAATCCTAGACTGTATATCCACAACTCATTCTGATACCTTGGCCTGTCCCTGCCTCTCACGATACTTGCAGAGCAAAAACTATCCATTACCAGTACCTAGTCCTAGACGTGTTTGCCTGTGTCTTCTGACAAAGTGTTGGCGTTTTACGTTGGTTTATGAACTCGGGCGATGTCGATAGTCAAACCATCATCGAAAAGGTTTTTCGATATTTGAAAACAAAATTATGAGCGATCCCCCTTTTAAAAGTTATGGGTGAGCAAAAACCCCCTTAAATTTCTTACACCCAAACAGGGTGGAGAAGGGGAAATTAAAACTTCCACAACACCCAAATGGATACTGCTACATCTTAGGAAAACACACTTAGGGTTTAAAAAATTTCACAGAAAAAAAATACACACCCATTCCCCCTACCCTGTCTTGATCCACAGCTCCCCTTAAAACCTTTCTTCACCCAAAAATTTAAAAAGTCCCAAAGGCAGTATGTTTTGAACCTCATTTATTTGAATGGACATTAAATTTAATTTGCCCGGGAAACCAGAAGGACCCCCAAACCTGCATGCCCCCCAGTTTAAAAAAGTGTTTGGAAAAAGGAATCTTTCAACCCCATTTTAGTTGAACGGACATTGATATACCTGTCCTTGGCCACAGATGAGCCAAACCCCTCTTTGCCCCCCAGATTTTAAAAAGTGCCAAAAAAAGGGGATTTTTTTTCAACCCCCTTTTTATTTTACTGGACATTAAACTATACATGTCCGGGCCCCCACAGCAGGAGCCCCAAAACCTGCAAAAAACCCCCAGATTTAAAAGGGGCCGGGAAAAAAGGGTTTTTTCAACCACCATTTTATTTTTAAATGGACTTTGAAAATATTTCCCGGGGCCACAGCTTTGACCCCCAAAAACCTGCAAAACCCCCAGTTTTTAAAAATTTGGGGAAAAAAAGGGGTTCTTTAAACCCCCATTTTAGCTGTTTTTGGACATTGACTATGCCTGTTCTGGACCACAGCATGACCCCAAAACCCGCAGATCCATGCTGACGATTGCTGATGACGACATTTGTCGGCCGTGACTGGGAGGATGAGAGGTAAGACTGCAAGATTCAGGTTTGCATTAACTACTAAAGGACAGATTTGGTGACGATGTTTTCGTTACTTAATTCACAGGGCCCTGAACCCACGATGACAGGCCTACGGTCCCCTGCAACTGAACTGACATCCGCGGGATGACGTGTTTGTCGCCCAGCACTGGAAGGAGCATCCTTCTCTCGTACCTCGTATACCTCCATGTGCTAACCCCCTCTTTGCTCGCTTACCACCTTGCGTTCACTCCATGTTCAGAAATATCAAAAATTTGAGAAAGGTATCGAATAGTTTTTGGAAAGTCTCTTATTAAAAGAACGGCATAATCACAAGCTATTCTCAAATCCCTCTAATCAAACAAAATTGCTGAGCAAATTTAACTGCAAGGTGTCTATCAACAAATCTGGACTGGGCAAAAGTGCAAAAAACACATATCTGTTATGTATCAGTATATACAAACGTATTTTTGCACCGTTCAATTCACCCTGTGTGACTATAGAATGTGTTTTAGATTTACGTGGACTGCTTCACAATGAATCAAAGCGTGCGCAAAAGTCAAAAACACCTATCTGTTATGATTTCGTATAATACACGTAATTTTGTTGCACCTTTCAATTCACCTCTGTGTGGATATAGAATTGCTGTTTTAAGATGTACGTGGATGGCAGGTCAATGAACAAAGCAGGGGTGCGCAAAAGTCAAAAATCACGCATCTGTTATGTTTTCGTATAAACACACGGTATTTTTTGCACCTTTCAATTCACCTGTGGTTGACTATAGAATTGCTGTTTTAAGATTTACGTGATGCTGCTCAATGAACAAAGCTGGGTGCCGCAAAAGTCAAAAACACATATCTGTTATGTTTTCGTATGATACACGGTAAATTTTTGGCAACATACAACCTGTGCTGACTACAAGATTGCTGGATGTAATTTTAACTGCAAGGTGGATATATCAACACAGTGGAATGGGTAAAATGAAAATGAACACCTTTCCTGAAATGTTACTGATACATAAAAGTGGAGATTTGCAGTTTTTATTATTAATTTTCTAACAAAGAGACCTGCAGTTACTAAAATTGATGTGTATCCAATATAAAGTTCAGGCTGCCCAATATCCAGGAAATGGTTTCAATATAGCAAACTTTAAATAATACAGATATTGCAGTGGCAATGTCTACACTAAGTCTTGGTTGAACTTATCCAGTATTCTTTATAGAGCATGTCTGTGTTTCGCCGCGCGCCCCCCCTCCCCCGCACTCCCCCCTGTGACTTTACAGCGGAACGAATCTGCTTTAAAATTCTCTAGCTATTTAACATAAAATATTCAAATCTCTATCCTAACTAAATTGGAAGGATTCACAGCTAAATAGAGGTTTCCTCTGTGCATAAATAGACTAATATTCGCTGAGTTTGTTTGGACACAGCAAGCGCAGGTCCCCTATTCCTATGAGACCTGAGAGACACAGAGGCTGAAACGAAACGCTGTTGTATGTAAAACGAGGTCATGTGATTTTTCCAGCCAATCGCAACCATACACATCCACAATCATGACGTCGCACACACATCAACCCTCGCTCTATTCAGTAATCTGATTTTGCTGGCCGCCAAAATACAGGAAGCGCCGAAAATGGCGCATCTTAATAGATGATCCACAAGTTTTAACCTTAATTATCGCATGCTCTGAAAATTTCGATCACCATAAAAACCTTGCCGATTTCAACTTTGTCGATAAAAATCGCTCAACACTACTTCTGACACAACACAGTCTGATTCCTGGGTCCCATTTCCAGAGCCTAATCCTAGACTGCTTTTCCCTGTGTCTTCTGACACAACACAGTCTGATTCCTGGGTCAGGTACTCTCAACCCTTGCAGAGCAAACACTAATCCGCTTCAATTAGGCTATTTTCACACTTGAGTTTCAATCATCACATTTACACAAACAGTATTGTACTGTCAATGTTTAAAACAATCTCTGAATGTCATTGAAAGAGCTCACACATGTAACTGAGTTCTTTTACACTCACACTATATATTTCTTATACCACACTATGGTCTTCCTACCTAGAACTTCATGAACAGAAAATATACACAAACATTTATTCTCTATAATAACAACCAGAACCCAAGACAAAGCTTAAGTGACTAACTTTGTTACCCAACTCCTGGAAGAGAGTACTAACTAATAATGGTTTCTATGATATCTTCCAAGCCATAGTATCTATTGATAAATAATGGACACAATTTATACATTTAGACAGGGCCATTTAACAAATAGAAACAAATATCCTACTGGTATCCAATATTCTGATCTTTACAGCACAGTGTATACTTTATTCAAATAAAATTAAAAGAAAGAACACGTTGCAATAACAGCACACGTACTGTACAGCGTAAGCTATAACAAGCTGCTTCTGAAATACACAAATGACAATCACAGCTTCATATGTAGCCCCCCCTTCTTTCTGCATTGCACAGAGCACAGGAAGAGTTAACCACGTGACAATGCAGCCCCTCATACACACTATCAGAACAGAAACATTCATAACCGAACTTATACATTACCAATTAGTCTTTAAAGTGGAACCGCACATAAAGTTTTTTATTATTTTTTTTTAACAAATTTTTTATAGTTTGACCCCCCCGTTTTACGTATCATGACAGGGCAAGAGATACATGCAACAAGCTGCTTACAGGTTTTAGGGCAAAAGCAGGGCGAAAAACAGACAACTGTGCAGCCTTGAACACCCACTCATAGATAACAGCCCCTCACATTCTTGTGTAGTTAACTAGTTCACATACTTACAAAGTTATAACTTAAAGCAAGCACATAGAAACACATATAATTTTAGAAATACATGAATACAAGACAAACAAGTAACAAAAATCCCAAAGATGGAGCCTTCATCAATCAATTAATCCCAGGCCTCGTCCCCACAGCCGACAATCTGATAATCCTGGAGAAGAGAGGAGACAAGCATAGAAATATCTACAGACCGGCCAGATATTTGCATCCCCCATTCACCAAGGTATAGACAATCTTCGGCTGAGAGGCGATAGATGGGATCTCGGTGAAAAACCTCCAAACTGTACAGCAGTCTATTAGTTATCTACTAACTTTACTTCTCCCAGAAGGGGTTCACATCATTGGGGTATGTGGTCACTAGCGGGGATACCTACGGGAGAGTAATGAGGTGGCACAGGTGGGTGTTTCTAATTGCAAAGATGGGTGCTATGAAAAAAACGGGCAGGGTGTGCGAGTATACGGGGTACAGGGTTAAATGGCAAGCAAACCCTAACCTAGGGAAATACAACGCGATGGGGCTGATGTTTTGCCAGGGGGGTTCATTGACAGTGGACTGTAGGGCGGTAGGGCAAGTCGTCCAAAGTATGTAAGGAACACGTCTTACTAAAGAATGGATTCGAATGGGCAGTTGTGTCAAACTAGGTATATTTTCATATTCACTAGGATGGTGGAGGGGGACATCAACTGCGGTATGCAGGATTGAAGTGGCGAGTTCATACTTTTCACCAATTATAATTGGTACTTCTTTATTGGAACCCGGAATGGTATGTCAATACAGGGTACATGAGAACCGGGTACATTGGTGCATCGAGTGTCGGTACTTAGTTACATGGCACCTACAAGCAATTCTTGCCTAAGTTTTCCAGTATGAAAAAAATATAGGATACTCAAAAGGAAAAGACAAAGAACATAAAGTAGGAAGACTTTAGGGAGTCAGGGGTGCTGGAAGTGTATGCATGAGGCAGTCTGGGGTCAGAGTCTCAACGGTGGGTGCAGTGGTGGACAAGTAACTAACTTGAGGATCCATAGAGGACACATTACAAGCGAGATAGGTCCCATAGAATAGCTCAATTGGATTCTAGCCTGAAAAATTTGGTGTCCAGGGTATTACTATAAAGTCTTCCACCATGTCAGAGATTTCTAGCAATGTGACATGTCACATTGTCTTGCTGGAATATTGCATCTGTCCCAAGGAAGGTGGTCAAACATGGATTGAGGGTAAATGATCAGCATAGCCACGGGGGTGGCTAGGGTCATCTAAAATGATTCAGGGGCCTGGGATCAGAGATGGGTCATGGGCGTACGCAGTAGGAAGGGCGCCGCGTATCAATGACTGGGCGGACTGTAATGTGCGGGAGTATTCAACTGGGTCCGCGCGGTACTTAAGTGCCCAGATCAGTTGTGTGAGGTGTGTCATTTTACCGCTACGTTATGATCAAGTCCTTGTCTGGAAACAAAGAAATAATGCTGCTATACGTGTAAATTCTGAGGAGCGGGGACAGATTTATCAAAAAAAAAAATACAATACCAAAGACACCAATTAATATTACCTACTTCAAGGGACCAAATCATACCGCCCGACAATGACCAAATGTGACGCCACATCTGACAGGAGCACTGCTGACACATATTACACCATTACGTGAACTGGATAGGCGGAGATACCAGTAGTACACTGGCTCTTCACGACATATAAATTGATGTATTAGGGCAGGTTCGTGAACAACCTGTAACTCACAGGAGAATTCTTCTAGGAGGGTGGCAGTCAACTGGGCGCTTGGCTGACCCATCGGTCCAGAACCAACATATGAACTTCTCAGGGGACCATGACTCATCATGCAGAATTCCCTCCACGTCAAAAATTTTAGAATCCTCTCTTTTTTTCAGCACCTATTTACTTACCAACCCACTGGCAGGTGGAGGGGGGGGATATACCTCCCTATCTAATGAGAATCTATATAGGAAAGTGACACCCCATTCCCTCAGCAACTCGCTTTGAGAAAAGCTGGGTGCCTGCTTTGGGGCATGGGGAGTCACCCATTATTGCTATATAATCCCCCATTAGTAGGATTGTATGTAGAAATTCCCCCCCAGTAGATAGGTATATAGGTCTCCTGAAAAGGTGGTTGTGAGGGACCTTGGTTGGGAGGTAAACTATGTCCATTAGTAAGTAGGTTGATGATGGTGTCAACGGGGTAGGGTATATTAAGACTCTCCAGTAAACAACAGGTTAGTGAGGTAACATATGGAGGTTTTATTGAGATAGGACCACTGGTGAAAGGGACGGTTGTGTTGGAACCGATGTAGGTGTGGTGAATGTATTGGTGAAGTGAGGTGT
Source organism: Phyllomedusa bahiana (assembly GCA_025379985.1). Taxonomy (NCBI): domain Eukaryota; kingdom Metazoa; phylum Chordata; class Amphibia; order Anura; family Hylidae; genus Phyllomedusa; species Phyllomedusa bahiana. The sequence continues at coordinate 130,648 of JAODAL010000531.1, read as the reverse complement.
TTGATACGGCCAGCAAAATATCTAGGGTTGATAGATAGAACATCAAGTAGGTAAGTAAGGTATTCACAGGACCCCCCAGTAGATAGGTAAATAGGTTACTTCGGTAGGTATATAGGTTTTTCCAGTAGGTAGGTATAAAGATCCCATAGAAGGTTTGTAGGTGTATAGGGCCGCCAGTAAATTGTTAGTTATATAGGGTACCCAGTAGGTGTAACGGGCCCATAGTCCCCCCCCCCCCCATCGCACCCCCCCCCCCCCCCCCCCCCCCCCCCCCCCCCCCCCCCCCCCCCCCCCCCCCCCCCCCCCCCGCCCCCCCCCTCCCCCCCCCCCCCCCCTCCCACCCCGCCCCTCCCCCCCCCCACCCGCGCCCTCCGCCCCCCCTATGCCACGGCGTCCCCCTCCCCATTATCTCCCCCCCCACCCCCCCTCCCCCCCCCCCCCCCCACCCCCCCCCAAAGTTTGATGGGACTCAAGGTCCCCCAGTATGTAGTTAAGTATATAGGTCCCCCTGGGTAGGTTGGTAGGTATATAGGTCCACCAGTAGGTTGGTAGCTATATTGGTCCCCCATTACATTGGTAGTTATATAGGGCCCCCAGTGGGTTGGTAGTTAGATAGGGCCCACCAGTATGTCGGTAGGTATGTATGTTTCCCCAGCAGGCCAGTAGTTATACAGCCCCCCCCCCCAGTATGTAGGTAGATATATATGACCCCCCAGTAGGTTGGTAGTTACATAGGGCCCCCAGTATGTAGGAAGGTATATATGTCCCCCCAGTAGGTGATAGGTATATAGGGATCACCAGTATGTAGGTGTATATATGTCCCTCTAGTAGGTTATAAGGTCCCCCAGTAGGTTGGTAGTTATATAGGGCCCCCAATATGTAGGTAGGTATATTTGTCTCCCGAGTAGGTTATAGGTATATAGGGCTCCCCAGTATATAGGTGTATATATGTCCCACTAGTAGGTTATAATTTCCACCAGGAGGTTGGTAGTTATATAGGGCCCCCAATATGTAGGTAGGTATATATGTCTCTCCAGTAGGTTATAGGTATATAGGTCTCCCCAGTATATAGGTGTATATATGTTCCCCTAGTAGCTTATAGAGTCCCCCAGTAGGTAGGTAGGTGTATAGGGCCCTCAGTATGTAGGTAGGTATATAGGGCCCCCCAGTAGGTATAGGTATGTGTTGCTCCCCAGTATATGTTCCCATAGTAGGTTATAAGGCCCCCCAGTATGTAAGTAAGTATATACGGCAAGCAAAACCCCATAAAAATGTGTATGCGCCAGCTTCCAAACTGATGAGGAGAACCCAGCCAAACGGGGTTAGTATAGTAAAATTGGCAAAAAATGTTATTCTTTATCCATTAAAAATGTACAAATTCTTCAAAACTTAATATATCCAGTGCATATGAGAGAGGGTCACAACAGCAGCAGAAAAAAAGAAAGATTAATTATGACATCGTCACTGCCGACGCGGTTCGGGAGACAATCCCCATTCCCAAGTAGGTTATAGGTATTTATGCCCCTAGTAGGTTATAGGTATATAGGGCCCCACAGTATGTAGGTAGGTCTATAGGCCCCAATGTATAAAATTAAAAAAAAACAATAACACTCACCTCTCCCCATTCCCCTGATGAACCTCTTGCTGCTTACACTTTCCATGCACAGGCAGTGTGATGTCATCATGCCGCACAAGCAGTGGATCGCATCTGCCTGCTCTGCAGTGGCCTTCAAGTGTATGTGCGTCCACCACGTCAGCTCATGACATGTAATTTCCTTCATAAGCTATGTGCTGCTGATGCTGAAGTAGGAAGTGTTCAGAATAATGTGACTCGACTGCGTATAACTCCCATTTATTTCTATGAGCATTAGAAGCAGCGTGACTGATTTTGTAATGGCCACCTGTGACCGCTGCATTCTGTTTGCTATTCCTATCTTAGCCATGATTGACTGAAATTATGTCCGTGGTTCCAGTGCCTGATCTGATCTTTCTGGTCTTGTTTCATGCTTTATGCCTGTTTTTTTTGCAATTGTTTCTGTATCAGGCCACCAACTGTTTGGGGACTACAATTTAGGGATCTTCTTATAGAGACACCTATTCCTCCCTGCAGTCTAGTCTAGCTGATGCAAAACAAGTTGAGTACCAGAACCACTTTCAGAAACTTTTATAAATTATCCCTTCACAATGGCAACTGTCAAGAAGTATTTGGCAGAATGTGAACAGTCCGTTCATGAAGTTGATATATTTGAAAAAGGAAAAATGGACAAATTTAAGGATCTGAATGTCTCTGCTAAAGATGATGACATCTTAGATACTTATGGCTGACATGGTTCGTTTATTGAAATATTATTTGTTACATATGTATACATATGTGTGTGTTATATATATACACACACACACTAGTGCATCTCCAAAAATTAGAGTATCACTGAAAAGATAATTGATATCAATAATTTAAGTCAAATAGAGAAACATATATTGTATAGACTCATCACAGTATGAATTACAAGGTTTAATATAATACATTTGTGAGCCCTATAAAACAAATAAAAAGATAGTTCGGAGAAACTCCTTTAATTTAAATGATATTCAATTTTTTTGAGATGCACTAGTATATTTTTATACTAGTGTGTATATATATATATATATATATATATATATATATACATATATATATATACACACACCGTTCCAACTAACATCTGTTCCCTAGTTACAATCGGAGTCTTTTGCGGCATGCTGGCACTCTGTAGTTACTCGAATAGAACCACGGCACTCGCGATTTGTAAGACGTGTCCCGAAGAGGATGCTTTGAAATTCAACCAATGCTTTACCAGCAATGACCACAGCAGCACATGAGGTGAGAAGCAATGAGGGTGAAAGTCGTTTCTGTAAGCCATGTCGCCATAAGTAACATAGACATGTATGTGTACACAGCACCCATAAATTTCAATAGGAGAGGAATTAGCCATGCCAGCCATGAGTATCTAAAATATCATCATCCTTCAAAGCTGTCAGTATTAAACTACATTGCCCAGCATGCTAACTAAACGCTTACTCAAGGCCTGTCTTTATACTGCTATTAGCAATAGGATGTTTCTTTCTCATTGCCTAATGATCAATGCATTATTATGTTGGTTTGGCTATATTTATTCATTTATGGGATGATAATAAGCATTTACTTCAGTAGTCTGCAATATATGGCTCTCCTGCTGCTTTGAAACATCAAGTCTCAGCATCTTCTGACAGTTTGTAGCTTTTAAAGCAAGCTGGTTAGGGAGTCATTGACGCCAAGGAGCTAGGGCTGGGCCAAGGGGGGTCTTGATGCATGTCAATTTAAGACTCAGTAAGACAAAGCACCGCACATATATCGAAAATAGCTAGCTAGTCAGAATTCCTCAGATGCTCCTTGAGTTGCCCAGAGAGAGCATTCCATTGCGGTTAATGCGGGTCCCCTACTGTAAAATCAATTTTTGGGGATACATCTGTCAGGTGTGTCATGCGCAATCGGCACAATGGGTGGCTGGACGCCCCTACGCATAGTGGAAAGGAATTCTTGGGAACCACCAGTGGAATTGATTCTTAGGGCCCAACAGTGGAGTTGATTCTTAAGTCTCAACCTTCCGCTACTGTAAATGACTGCCCATACTGTACTGCTCATAACTCTTGTACTATACTTCCTTCTTTCTGCCTCCTTTTCTCTGCCTTTTTCTTTGAAAAGCTGCCCCAGCCCTGCCATATCCATGGGCCTATTAGGGGGTTCCCCTGTCCCCTTATGCCTCCTTGTGTGGGCCTTGTCTGCAAGAAAGTGTGTATCACCTGTGTATCATGTTACTACTGTACTTTGCAGATGTAGCTGAAGCTTTTATAATTGTCTTATATAAAATTGAAGTTGAATGACCTGGTAACTCTAAGAACATATTTTTACTCCATTTTCCGTTGCCAGAGGTGTCTAAAATATCACTTTATTGCTATCGACCATTTCACAAAAAAAAGGCAATTCAAAGAATTTCTATCACAATCAGCTTGAGCCAAAATTACCTAGGCTCACTATTTGATGCAAATGTATGTCAACCCCCGCTTTATTTATTGCAACATTTCACTTTGAGAACTTTTGCTTCTCCTTTCTTTTACCTCACTTTGAGAAAGGTTGATGCCACACAAAAAGCAAGCATGGCTCTTCAGCTGATTGTAAGTGGCATTTACTTTGAGGCTATGCTGGTGCTGAAATATCTGATGTGGGCAGACAGAATACTGTGTGGCAATCCGAATAACCTCACTAGTTAACTGAAAAAGCAAATGTCTACATCCATGAATTCTTATCACTGACAAGTTATAATCAATTAAAATGCACTACTTTAAATTGCTTTGAGGGATCTTTTGAATTGGCTGTGCCAATTACCCATAAAGATGCCTTTGGTAATCTCTCTCATACAGAAGCTGCTTTTTATGTCCTGTCACTAAATTCCCAATGACTTTATGCTATTGTAGCAGAATGGGAATTAAACATTTCAGACAGCTTATTATAAGATTGTAGATGCCTTTCACAAGATTAGTTTGTTTTGATGTATCAGTAAAAACTTTACTTTTGTGTTCGTTTACAATTACTAATGGTTTGACTTGGAAAATAGTTATTTTAAAAATATTTTGGTTTATTTATGTTTTTATAAGAAACTAGGAAAACAGTAAAAACCACTAACATAATTTTACATACATCCTAATGTATTCAGGTCATCTGAAGGTGATAATATAAATGAGGTAATCAGCAGCAATAAACAATGGATGTATTGTAAACCTCTGGTGAAAATTATATAATTACTACACAGATACAGAACTTTTACTGTCAAGCAAAATCTACAAAATACAGATATGTCACAAAACACTGTTTGCTTGAAGAGGTTTTGCTGTCATAGACATTGATGCAGAATGGGCCCACAGAATCATTCTGAAGTATACACAGCCCCTCTTCATTTATTTCAATTGTAATTTCGAGTACAGCCATAAACAGCTGCTTGACTGTACTCCATTTAAATCGGGAGTTTCAAGTGCTTGTTCTCTGGCTCTGGGACCCACACCTATGTGATATTGATGGCATATCCTATGTGTATGCTGTCAGTTTCTATGATCGCAAATCCCCTTTATTAGCTAAAAATTCTGACTTTACACATGCTGGCCAGAAACAAATATAGAATTGTGCACACCCACGGTTATAGCCATAGTCCCTACCGGGTCCCGGTGCCTGAATATGCTCAAAAGCCCCTATGCCACAAAACAAGAGACTAGTATTTTAAATAGCACATGGTAGGTAGGGTCCCTTTTATAAATTTTGCATTGGGGCCCAGGAGACTAAAGTTGCACCTCTCTAGCACATCTGTAACTATTATAAAGTACAAATAATTTACTGAAACCACTATTTGATTGTATAATTTGATTACACAGCTTTGTTGCACTCCTATGTCCTATTTAGCTGTGCACATCTCAATTGTATGGATTTCTAATGGGTTTTGAAGTAAAGCATGGTAAAGTTAAAGCAAAAAAATTAAATAAATACAGTTAGGTAAAATACTAAATCTGCAACAACTGCAGATTTATTTCAAATTTTGACATCCACATCAAGCGAAAGGAGAAAGTTAGCAATAAATCCACAATTTATCTGTAGGCAAAATTGACATCCTGTAGACTGAAAATCCACATCGCAGATCAAAATAGAGAATCTCTCAGGTAACTGACCAAATAAGTCCCTTTGCATATGTATTTATAGTATATTGCCAACATTGACTGTAGCTAGAGCCACATAATGTATGCAATTTGCTCCCCCTGTGGGGGGACTTTTATCTTTTAATAATATGACTGTGTAAACAGGATTTAAAGGGAACCTTTCACATAGTTTAAGCTACCCCCTTTGAGAGCAGGATAGGATAGAGAAAGAATCTGAGCTCCTTAAGAGACAATATGAGTCCTTCTTACCCCACCAACATACAGTGATCGACAGCTTTCCCTGTATCAAAAATAGAAAATAATGCTCACTGTCAACTCTACTTATGGGTTCCGAGCACTTGCTCCTCTGCTGATTAGCTTCCACGGAGCTCCTTCTTATGGTATGTTCACACGGCTTATATTGCCGCGTAATTGCAGGCGTATTTCACCACGTATTGTGCTTGATACACGTCGAAATATGCCCCACAATTACGGTAATCCATAGCTCTCATAGAGAACTATGGATTATGCCTCGTCCACCCACGCGTACAATATGATCGTATTGTACGCACAGAGAGATAAGTGATATGTCAATTATTTGCGCCGATTACGCGCATGTCTATGACTGTCTATGAGGCCGGGGTGCTGCCGACACCTCCGTGCTTCGGGAGTACGCGCTGATCAGCGCGACTCCCAAATCGCCCGGCGTATTGCGGCACGTACAGTACACGTCGCAATTATGCCGTGTGAACACACCCTTAGATTACGATGCCATGGAAAACACTTCAATGCTTTCTTTATCCTATAAGTTTTCACTGATACCTGTTTACTTCGCACAGGGCTGCCGACCATTTGCAGCTTGTTAATTATATAAATCTTTCCTTAAGATAGGGAAATGCTCCAGCATAGAAAAAATGCAGCTTTATTGAAAACATTATAATACAAGCAAATGCGTGCATTTCTAACCTAAATGGTTCTTCTTCACAGCTGTTTACTACGCTGGAGCATTTCCCTATCTGAAAGAAGGATTTATATGATTTCCCTTTATCAGTGTGTATACAGAGCTAACTGTCAATCACTGTATGTGGGTGGGGTCAACAGTACTATCAGTTTCACTAGTGCAGATTTTTTCTGCTTTTTACTCAGAAATCCTATAAACCTATGTATCCCAGAGCTCAGCTTCTCTCTATCACATCCTGCTCTCAGATAGGATAGCATTAACCATCTTACGGGTTCCCTTTAAATCTCTCTAACATGTAAACCTCCAACACCTATACATGTATAATTTATATGAACATATATAATAATAATAATAATCTTTATTTCTATAGCGCCAACATATTTTGCAGCACTTTACAAATTTGAGGGTAAATGTACAGTCATTACACATGAAAAAAAAAAAAAGTACTTAAAGAGAGACACAGGTGTGGAGGGCCCTGCTCGTGAGAGCTTACAATCTATTAGGGTGTATGGGAAACACGGTGGAGATGTGCCAAGTTTACACATGGTCCGGCCTTGTTTCTTAAATGGGGTATGGTTGCATGAAAAATGGATGAACCTGCACACCCAGACAGTACATCCTATATACAGATAAGTTGGCCTGTGAGTGCCCTAGTGTTAGGGAGTGACAATGTGTGTGATAGCAGTTAACGATCTTGGTGGGCCAGACCGAGAAGATGTATTTTCAGGGCCCTCTTAAAACTGTGAGGGTTGTGAATGTGCCTGATCGCCCCCGGTAGCATATTCCAGAGAACTGGGGCCGCACATGTGAAATCTTGGAGACGGGCATGGGAGGGTCGGATGATTGAGGAATGTAACCTGATATCAGCAGCAGAGCGGAGATAATGGATAGGGTGGTAGACAGAGATAAGGGAGGTGATGTAGGGGGTGCAGTGCTGTGGAGAGCTTTATGGGCGAGTGTGATTTTGTACTGAATCCTGTACTGGCTAGAGTGACACAGGCTAGAGGCATTAGTATAGCGGCTGGAAAGAAAGATGAGCCTGCTTGCTGCATTCAGGACAGATTGGAGAGGGGAGAGTTTACAGAGAGGGAGACCGACAAGTAGGGGGTTGCAGTAGTCAAGACGAGAAAGAATAAGAGCAGTAATGAGAGTTTGACTTGTTTCCACAGTGAGAAACGGACGGATTCTGGAGATGTGCTTGAGTTGCAGGTGACAGGAGCGGGCAAGGGATTGGATATATGGGGTGAAGGTCAGATCAGAATCTAGTATAATATATGTGCATAGTAGTAGAAAAACAACAAAATTGTAAACTTATTCCCAATAAAATAAAAATCCAGTTACTTTTAACTTTAGTAAAGAAGAGGTATCAATGAAAACAACAATGAGATTCAGTTAATGCAGTTATTACAGCAGTACAGTCCAAATATGTATGCCACAGAAAATACAAATTGATCTTTTATATATGTAAATGGGGCAACTACATAAACTTGTGATAGTGGAATCCAAGTGTTAGTCCCCAACAGTCAGCAAGCAATATGCTAAGTCTACTAGTGGTGAGAAAAGCCTCTTAACTCCCTTAAACATATGACAGGAATGTAATGGTCTTGACTTCCACCTCCTTTTTTTTTTTTTTTTTTTTTGCATTTGTATCGGGAAAGGGGGGAGGGGAGGGTTCTTTTGTGTCATGCTACATTGTGTTGTAAAATTGCTGTTTGAAACACCTGGAGTCCTTACCCCAAACCTCAGCCCCTTTGGGGTTGTACATAAACCTGTGTATAAGAACTGTTGTCATCTCCTGTGAATGTTGTTTTGATTGCCCCCGTTTTCCCCGATAGTAAAAACCCCCCAAAGTAAGACAACGGGGATTTTAGGGAAAAATGGGCTAATTTTAAACGTCCCCCCCGAAAGAAGACGTAAAAAACTACGTTTTTCCCGTTTCGGGCGCTGCGTGGCCCGGGCGCCGGAAAGGGCCCTTTCCCAGCTATATGCGGCCCCTCAAGAGCGCATATAGCTAAAAGCCGAGTACAGTGCCAGTGCCGGGGCGCTGCCCGGGCCCCGGGCACGTCCGCAAATTCCTTCCCTAAAAGCGACTCCTCCGACCCGAAAAATAGGAAGGGTTCCCCCCGGGCGGGGCACAGAGCGAGCGCTCCTGCTCCGCAGTGGCCTCCGGGCGACCGCAGACTGGGGGCTGTCCGGACCTCCCGGCACGGGGCAGCGGTGCCACACGCTGCGTGCGCGGCCTGATGATGTCCCCCGCCTGGGCCGAGAAGAAGAAGAGCAGAGGGGAGAGCGGGGGGAACCAAAAAAAGTGTTTGTTTTTTTAAAATTTTGATATTATTGCCTACACCCTTTGCCTAAAATTTTCCCCCTTATACCTCCCTACAGCCCCCTAAACCTGCCCAATACCTGCCTACAGTTTCCTATCCCTGCCAATACCTGCCCTAAACCTCCCAAAAGCTGCCAATCCCCCTGCCTACACCCGGGCCCTAAAAACCTCCCCTACAGCTGCCTATCCCTTTCCCTACAGCTCCCTTTATACCTTTTCCCCTTACCTCCCTACACCCGGGCCCCATACCCTCCCCCACACCTTTCCCAAAACCCTCCCTAGGGGGCCCAAATAAAACCTCCAATAAAAAGGACAAAACCCCCTAAAGTAAAAAAACATAGTGGGACTTTTGGGGGTAAAAAAAAATTAAAAACCTGTTTTTACTTTCGGGGAAACACGGTAGAAAAAACTGCAATGTGACTGTGGTTTTGGTCAAATTTCCAGAAAGTTTTAAGCAAAAGGGTTGACCACATTAAACCCTTGAAGACTTAAATGAAAAGCTTAAAAATAAAGGGCTTTTTTTAAGACCCCGGGGCCGCAATCGGGTGCAATTTAAAAATTTGGGTGTGCAGTTAAACATACTGTTGTTTTTTTCCCCCATCCAAAATTTAAAAAGAATATTTTTGCATAGGCCCCTTTTTGAAGGACTTTAAATTTTGAAATCATGGGCCCACAAAGTTGTTAAGAACTGCACTTCAAGTGGTGCAACACAGTAAAGTAACCCTAGGCAGAGCAAGCTGCGGAAAGGGACAGTCTTCCAGAGACCAATAGCGGCACCGTTTGTTAAGGTAAGAATCTTTAGCCAACTTGGGCGTATTTTGGGAAATTTGTGGTGTTTTGCCTAGACCTTCAGCCCCCTTCAGCTTCTTGCTAATCCAAACAAAGATGAGTTGGGGTAGTGCAAATGTTCCTATCTTAAGAGTGTTTACCTGTCAAGCCTATTGTACCACTTAAATTGACTGTAACTTTCAAGCTTCCATGCCTCTTTGTAGAAAAGAAAACTAAGATCTTTTTGTTTGCACCAAATAGAACAACATTTTAACAGAGTGTGATCCACTAAACAAAAGTGCTTATGTTAAAGGGGTTGTCTCACTACTTTGTTTTCGTCCGTTTTCTTGGGTTTTTAAATTTGAATTCAGGGGGTGTGTTTAACTGGCTTCTACTGGGCTGCAGTAGAAGTCAGGTCTGTACTATAGCAACCAGTCCGGGCAGCCTATCATGAGAGATCAAACAGGTCTGTAGCTATAGTCACCTGACGAGCTGATGCAGCCCATACAAGAGCGGAAGCGGATATATAGGAATAGGTAGGATATTGTTAATGGACACATATTGCAAAGTGACTTGTTTTTGCAAGATCTTTAACATAAAAAGCAATCCTTGTAGTGAGACAACCCCTTCTATTATGCATTAAAGATTAGCAGCAAATATTTTAGACATAGAATGCAGTGACCATTCTATTCCAAGATGACCATTTCATATTCTCCTGTTATTTGACATTAATAGTTTAATAATAAAGCACTATTAATGATATACCTATCCCAAGTGTCTGAATGAACATATTTCAATTGATGCGTAACTTTATATATTAAAAGTTTTATGAAACATTTTATTACTTTGGTTTTATTACTTCTGAGTAGGCTTGGGACTGCAGCATTATAATTTCATTACCATCATTATTTTTATTATTCGTGTAGTGAAATTTCTTAGAAGTATTTCTGTATACATGTAATTGCAGATCCACAATACATAAACATGCTATAAAAATAAAATGGTTTGTTTTTTAGTTTGTTTCCAATAAAAGTTATGCTTCTACATAGTAGAAACAACATAAAAACTTGTATATATTTTATTCCCAGTACATAAATATGACTTGATCCTATAAGAAAAGCCACAAGACAGTATTACATTTCAGCTTATCACTATAATGTTGTTACATCTAACATGTTCTATTGATAAAGTGGACAAGGGCACATACCATAACAGTTACAGGAAGAGTCCTATGTGTTTAAAAGGGCACTAGATTCTTTTCTGGCCTTTTAATTGGCACTTTGGGTAACAAAGAGGTGTAGCTTTTATAGGACTTTGTACATGTTTTCTAAGCAGTGGCATGCATAGAAGATAAAGAGCCCCATTGCAAAAGATATCCCTTTCCATTAGAATACCAGACTTTGAAACTTAGGCCAGAAATATATAGTGTACCTCTTCACACCCTTTTTATGACAATTTTCCACTCGTTTTTTAGTTTATAATGCAGCTCCTCTGTAGAGAGGGGTCTTTTGTTGGTTCTGGCACTCAATGGCAAATGCAATAGGAACATCGAGGACAGGGTCCCATTATCCAAGGCTCAGATCACAACTTTGTCACCTCCCTCTATGGTACTGATGTGTCCATCCTTAACTTTCCACAAATTTAGTTAAAGGGGTTGTATCACCATGCTGTTTTACAGAACCACAGGCAGCTTCAGACTCACACTTTCAGTTAGGCTACGGGTGGTTCTACAGCACATTACTAACTAGGAACATAAGGAACACAACAGGGAACGAGTTACCATCCCAACCACTGCTCTTACCTGTAAGAAGAGATTGAGGTGGCTGGTAACTAGGGAAACTTGTGTGCAAAAGCAATAGCTAAGATCTGTTCCGAACTCTGAACATAAGCAAATTCTAAAGAGTCCTTTAAGGAATCCAGTTTTTCATGTTACAGATTTAATACAATGCCATGAAACACCTAAAAAACCCTTAAATGGGTTTTCTCACTACACACATCATACTTGTAATGATAGATACAGTAAAAATAAGCAATTCTGTAATTGGTTTGCATGACCTAAATCATTTAGTATAGCAGCTATTAGCTAATCTGTGTGTGTGTGTCTGGCTAGAGCCATTTCTGCAGTCTGGAGTCAGGCCATGCCCCCTTTGCTGTGATTGGCTGCCCGCATTTAGTTCAACCTCTGGTCGGGACACCCCCTCTCTGCTGTGATTGACTGTCCTGTGCTCTCTGTGCTCACTCCCCTCTCAACTGTAATCCTCTCTGCTCATCTCATAGTGATAACTATAATCTAAAGGATCTGGGCAATTACTGATTGCTAGATTCACTTCCCCACCCATATACACTCTGCTCGCCCCACCCATATAACACACCTTTATACACTCTGCTCCTCCCAACCATATAACACACCCTTATACACTCTGCTCTCCCCACCATATAACACACCCTTATACACTCTGCTCCCCCACCCATATAACACACCCTTATACACTCTGCTCCCCACCCATATAACACACCCTTATACACTCTGCTCCACCCACCAATATAACACACCCTTATACATTTAGCTCCCCCACCCATGTAGCACAAATCCACAGAAAAACCAACCGTGCTATACAGCACAGATGTTTTACTGAGGTTTTCCTAAAATGAAAACCGTCCGGCGGAATATAGAACATGTTCTATATTACGCAGGAACAACGTCATATTTCTGCAGCTCTAATGTACTGGGCTGCTGGGAATCCGAAAACTGACTGCCATTTATTGCACAAATAAACAGCGGTGTGATGCGATCCAGCAATGTGAAAATGCCATCGAATTTTGGACAGCATTTTCACTTTACTGTGTGGATCTAGCCTTATACACTCTGCCTGATGAAAGAAGGGGGTGCAGTTTACATTTCTCACAATTGTTTCATCATTTCAGGCTGTATTTATAACTGTTTACACCAATGCAGGTGTTCTAATTACAAGGAGCTTGTGGAGCCTGGGAGGGATGTGACTATGACAGCTTTCCGGCATGAGAACTGACCATTACAGGATGTCTGGAGAGCTGTGACATCCACACCCTCCCACTGCTCACACAGACTGAAGATGACTCAGGAGCCAGCAGGTACAGGAAGGAGGTGGGATGATATCACCACTCTTCAGTGAGGAAAGTTACGCCCTATTGGGAGGAGAGACCCGCCCCTGCATTTGAAAATCTAAGGGTGCTTTCACACAGTGCATTTATGGTGCGTTTTTGATGCGTTTTTTTGGATGCGTTTTTTGTGCAGCAATGTACAGCATTAATTGCTGTGCCTTTCTGCACAAAAAACGCATACAAAAGCATCAAAAACGCACCGTGTGAAAGCACCCTAAGTCAGTGAAAAAGCTCAGAGAAATGCAAAAGCTTGTAGTGAGAAAATCCCTTTGACAGGCTACAATGCTCATACCAACCATTGGATCCCAAAAGAGTATCATGTTTTGTTTTTTTTTAAAGCTGGTGATCTCATGTCACACATCTCAGGATATGTTAAGCTTAAAATAAAGATAATGAACAACTTATCTATAGATTCACCATGAGTTTCACGCTAAATAGAGCTTGCCTTTGTGATAAATAAGGGGAAATCTCATTTAAATGGATCCTCTTACATCATATAATCAAATCAGTAGAGTAGAATAACTGTGATTTTTGTTCGTGCCTTTAAGAACCTTGTCAATGAATTTTTGTTAGCATTTCATAAAAAAAGATATGAAAAGTATTCAAGTATCTATATTTTGCATTTAATCCAACAAAGGAGATATAATTTTGTTTATTATTTATTCGTTTGCCTGAGTGCCTCAGGTTGCATTCAGTGATTAATCTGTAATAGAGGAGAAGTATTAATGAGTGTGTTTTATTATTTGAGCAGAAATGCAATATACAGTATTATAAGTATAGAATAATTTTAGAGAAATGTAAGTGTTCATGTACATTTTATTCACCGCTTTGGTATTTAAACAGATAGGGCCTCATGTATGAAAACTGTCTTGGTCTAAGACTGTATTTGTTGCCCATAGAAACCAATCAGAGCCCCCTTTAATTTTTTAGAGCACTGTATGAAGAAAGTCTTAGACCTAGACAGTTTTCATAAATAAGGTCCATAATCTCTATTTAAGAATTGCTTCCTACAGTCCAATACATGTGTCTCTTATTGTAACCCTCCTATGAAAACTGTACCTGGAGGAGAGAAATAACTGTTACTTGGTGTGACCTGAAAAGAAAGTCTGCAGTAATTAAATCAGATTGCTCAATGCCAAGCTACTTGTCACTGCTGATATCTCATTCATTTGAAATACGATAATCTTCCTGTCATTTTCTGAATTCACAAATTAGTGCAGATATGTATTTGCCAGTTTCAGTCATTTTTTCAGATGTGGAAAATGCTTACAAATATATTTGACAATGGACAGCTCCGTGGTGCTTAAAAGTTTGTGAACCCTACAGAATTTTCTGCTTTCCTATATAAACCTAAACCTAAAACTACATTAGTTTTTCACAAGTATGTTAACATTTGCTATTAGTATCTGGTATGACTCCATTGTGTAGCAACAACTGCATCTTAATGTTTCTGGTAATTGATGATTAGTCCTGCACATCAGATTGGAATTCTAGCCCATTCATCCATACAAAACACCTTCAACTCTGTTATGTTACTCAGTTTCCTACTATGAACTGGTCACTTTAGGTCCTTCCACAACATTTGTATTGGACTAAGGTCAGAACTGTTACTCAGCCATTGCAAAAGCTTCATTCTACTTTATTATTTAGTGAAATTATTTAGGGTTGTTTTCTTGCTGCAGACATTCTATTGCGCTGATAAACAGATGTCTTAACAGTTTTCTTTGGAATTTGCTGGTATAATTTAAAATTCATTGTTCCATTAATAGTGCCAAACCTTTCTGGCCCATGTACAGCAAAACAGCCCCAAACATTGATAATATCACCATGTTTCACAGATAGGATGAAGTTTTCATTCCCCAATGATGTATTTTCCATTCTTTAAACATAATGCTTCTCATTTTAACCAAAAAGCTTTATTTTGGTCTCAACCTTCCACAAAAAAATTGTTCTAATACCCTTTGACTTGTCCAAATCATCCTTAGCAAATAGCGAAAAGACAGCAGTATTCTTTTCAGAGAGATATGCCTTTCTCTTTGTATTCCTGCCATGTACACCATTGTTATTCAGTTTCTTACTGATGGTAGACTCATGATCATTTATAATAAATAATGTGAGAAAGACCTATAGCGACCTTGCGGAATACTATACGCCTTGCCCTTGGTGTGATCTTTGTTGGTTGACCATTCCTCTTGAATTTCCTCCATTATTACACAATCTGCCTATGCATTGCTGGAGACCAGACTCTTTAGAGTTTGCCTTGCAACCTTTTCCAGCCTGACGAGCGTCAACAACTCTTCTTCTGACATCCATAGAAATCAATTTTGTTGGGCCATGATACACTTCCTCAATCATGTGCTGTGAATATCAGACTTTGATAGATCCCTGTTTTTTAAATATAACAAGTTGTCCTCTCACATCTGATTTTAATCTTACTGAATGAAAACTTGACTCCAATATCACCTTTAAATTATCTGTTAATCCTTAGGCGGGGTTCATATGTTCAACTTTTTAGATGCAGTTTTTTAAACCAAAGCTGGATCATAATTGGGGGATATACAGTATATTAAGAAAGAATAAGTGCAGAAAAGTTATAAACAAACCTACATGTCTGGTATTGCCGGATTCATATCAACCTGTAGAACACAGATATCTCATCATTTATACCAAAAATTGAAAGCCGTAAAAACAAAACTCCTACGAACATGGCACAAGTACGTTTTTTTCCAATTTCTGCACCACTTAGAATTTTTGCGGTTTCCCAGTATATTCTATAGTCCGGCGAATGACACCATTAGATATTACAGCTTGTCCCGCAAAATAAAAGCCCTCATATTTCTATATAAGTGGAAAAATAAAGAAGTTATGGCTCTGGGAAAGCCGGGACGGAAAAACAAACGTGACAAAAAAAAATAGGCTACAGCGAGAAGGGATTAATTTGCTTCTCTTTCCCTACTTCTAGGATTTGTGTAAAAATCTAATATAGTTTTAGGACATTTTTATATAGAAAGGTAGAAAGGTCTGAGGGGTTCCCAAAGTTTCAGTCACCACTGTAAGCTTTCTTCACACTTACTTTTGCATGGTGTTTTTTTTTTTGTTCATTAATTTTTTTTATGCAACTTTTGTGTCTTTTTTAAGTAATATAGAGAATTTTTAAATGCATTTTTTTTCTGGTGCATTTGTCCCATCACAAATCATGTGATATGTAGATCATGTAAATTAATCATTCTTCTTTGAATCACATGATTTTCAACGTGACAGAACACTGCAAAAAAAAAGCATAAAAAACAGCACGTAATTACACATGTGTTTTTTTGCTGCAGAAAAAAACCAGTGGAGGTCTATGGGGAGAAGACTACCACAAACTTCCTGAAAAGCGCCATAGCTACAACATGCTGCAATTGGAAAAAGCTGCCACTGACCAAAAAAAATGCACCCAAAGTGCAAAAACATGCTACGAAGAAAAGAGCAATGTATGTAGTGCATTTTATATTTCCATTTTAATTTACAGCTAATATCTGGCCATGGCAGTTTTTGCCCAAAAAACAAACATAAAAACACATGAAAATTTGGTAACATGTTAGCTTGCTGGAAAAACATAAAAGCAATCTGGCAGATATTATACCTTTTAATGACAAACAAAAAAATTAATTATGTTAACGGGGTTTTGCCATTTGACAAAGTCCCCAGTGAAGGTGGGCATCTAGCTCACTACGAGCTGGCCTCAGTGAATAGGGAGAGATTTGCCCTTGCGTAGTTCTCCCCAATTCATGTCTATTAATGGAGGAGATATAACCGAGCACACTTACTCAGCTATATTCGGAACTTCTATGGAATAGAACGGGGAGATTTGCGCAAGGTCAGCCCTCTCCCCATTCTCTGAGGCCGGCTCGTAGATAACTACAATTGAGCCTTCACAGGGGATTTTGCCATGCAGCAAAACCTCTGTAAATTGCAGACTTTCCACACTAATTTGCTCTCTTTATCAGGCAAGATATAACATGGTATCTAAAGAATATATATGCATCAGAAAAACATATACATAGACATGCAACAGGGCAGAGATGTGGTATGATAAATGGATGCTTAGAAAAAAAACAGAACATAGTGAGCTGGAGAGTAAATCCCTAATCAATTCACAGACAAGCTACTTGGAAGTTTTATTGTCTGTAAACTGATGTCTAGAGACCTGACTTTCCCACTGTAAATGTAGTAAAGCTAAACTTAACAGATACATTTCTGCGCCATTATATCACGGTGCATTATCTTAACTTGTTCAATGCTTTTCAGTGGCTTTTCTTGTGATTTTAGATCAGATAACACAAATAGCCAGGATAACAGGGTCAAGTTAATCTCTGCTATATTCGTATTTCTGGATCAGAGTCCTTAGATTTCTTTGCTTAGTTCATATTTCCTCAACATCTAAAGAATCGGGGACATGTCTGAAAACCGTCTAGGTTTAAGACTTTCTTTGTTGGCCATAGCAACCAGTCAGAACTCCCCTTTTATTTTTTCAGAGCACTATATGAAATGAGAGGGGTGTTCTGATTGGTTGCTATGGGCAACAAAGAAAATCTTAGACAGTTTTCACACATGAGCCTCAATACGTATTTAACAATGTTCAAGTGTGATTACCTTGATTTCAATGTAAAATACGTATCGTCATTCAGACAATACTTATTTTACATAATTTTTTGAATGCATCCGTTTCAAACAATGCAAAAATGTAACATGTCAAATCTTGATCGTTTAATGACAATAGAGACAATATGGTTTCTGCAGTCCAGAAAACGTATCAAAATATGTACCACACTTTGTGGTACGTTTTTGGATGCATTTGACACAAAACTTATTATATATTGCACATTCGGCTGAGTTCCCACATTACTGCATATGTTACTGCATGCGTTTTTGTTAAATGAAAATGGTATGTATGTATTAAAAAACCTGCTCTTGTATCAAAAGGTTCTTATCTAGAAATAAAAAGAATGGTATAGCCCACATTTCTGTCCGTAGTAATGGTTCCCCAGGACTATCCGTATGGACTAAACATGGTTACATATATATCCGCACTTCTAGTTCTTATAGATAGGTTTGAATTAAACATATCAACTATTTATATCCTAACTCAAAAGCACCTCAAAATTAACGAAGTTTCACTTCCAGTTCATAATGATAGGAGAGTTCACATCACGTTTCGGTCAAAATGACCTTTATCAGCAGAACATCTTCTGTAGTAATTCCAAGCACATGCAGGAACATTGTAATTTACCTGGATAAATTAAATATATATATATATATATATATATATATATATATTATATATATATTATATATACATACATATATACATATATGTATGTATATATATATATATATATCTATATATAATATATATATATATATATATATATATATAATATATATATATATATATATATATATTATATATATATATATATACAGTACAGACCAAAAGTTTGGACACACCTTCTCATTTCAAGAGTTTTCTGTATTATCATGTCTATAAAAATTGTAGATTCACACTGAAGGCATCAAAACTATGAATTAACACATGTGGAATTATATACTTAACAAAAAAGTGTGAAACAACTGTTAATATGTCTTATATTCTAGGTTCTTCAAAGTAGCCACCTTTTGCTTTGATTACTACTTTGCACACTCTTGGCATACTCTTGAGGAGCTTCAAGAGGTAGTCATCTGAAATGGTTTTCACTTCACAGGTGTGCCCTGTCAGGTTAAATAAGTGGGATTTCTTGCCTTATAAATGGGGTTGGGACCATCAGTTGTGTTGTACAGAAGTCAGGTGGATACACAGCTGATGGGACTGTTAGAATTTGTATTATGGCAAGAAAAAAGCAGCTAGGTAAAGAAAAATGAGTAGCCATCATTACTTTAAGAAATGAAGGTCAGTCAGTCCGAAAAATTGGGAAAACTTTGAAAGTGTCCCCAATTGCAGTGGCCAAAACCATCAAGCGCTACAAAGAAACTGGCTCACATGAGGACTGCCCCAGGAAAGGAAGACCAAGAGTCACCTCTGCTGCGGAGGATAAGTTCATTCCAGTCACCAGCTTTAGAAATTGCAGGTTAACAGCAGCTCAGATTAGAGACCAGGTCAATGCCACACAGAGTTCTAGCAGCAGACACATCTCTACAACAACTGTTAAGAGGAGACTGTGTGCAGCAGGCCTTCATGGTAAAATATCTGCTGGGAAACCACTGCTAAGGACAGGCATCAAGCAGAAGAGACTTGTTTGGGCTAAAGAACACAATAAATGGACATTAGCCCTGTGGAAATCTGTGCTTTGGTCTGATGAGTCCAAATTTGAGATCTTTGGTTCCAACCACCGTGTCTTTGTGCGACGCAGAAAAGGTGAATGAATGGACTCTACATCCCTGGTTCCCACCGTGAAGCGGGGAGGGGGTTGATGGTATGGGGGTGTTTTGCTGGTGCACTGGGGGTTTTATTCAAATTAAAGGAATACTGAACCCAGCATGGTTCCACAGCATCTTTGCAGCGCATGCTATGCCATCCGTTTCCTTTATTTGGGACCACATTTATTTTCAACAGGACAAGTGACCCAAACCACCCCCAGGCTGTGAAAAGGGCTATTTGACCAAAAGGGAAGTGATGGGGGGCTAGCCATTTTTGACCTGGCCTCCACAGTCCCAGACTAACCCAATCAATGGTTTGGGGGGGGAGCGGACCGAAAGGGGAAAGGGCCCCAAAAAGGGAAAACAAGTGCGAAGCTCTTGGGAACCCTTCAAAAATGTTGGAAGACCAAAAAAGGGGACTACCTCTTAAACTCATAAAGAGAATGCCAAGAGGGCAAAGATTAATCAAACCCAAAAAAGGGGCTACTTTGAAAAACCCTAGAAATAAGACATTTTTAAAGTTGTTTCCAACTTTTTTGTTAAGTATAAATTCACATGTTTTAAATTTCTAGTTTAGACCCCTTCGTGTGAATCTACAATTTTAAGTCAGAAAATAAAAAAAAACTCTTGGGGATGAAAAGGTGTGGCCCAAACTTTTGGCTGTACTGTTATGTGTGTGTGTATAAAATATTTTATATATATAAATATTTTTAAATATATATATTGTGGCTTTTAGGGCCGGTTCGGGGCACACGGGGATTTTCGGCAGAGACAGAGACAGACTTTCGGTGTAAAAACGGGGGCCTTTATTTTTTTTAAGCAGCAAACAAAAAAAAAACAAGTGCAAGGCATCCCCGGACTAAAAAAACAAACCCCGCCGTCTGGGTTTTAATAACAAAGGACCAATTTACATCAGATTGTAATTTTCCTGCTGGATTCCACCGGGTCTCCCTCCAGAATAAAGGTAGCCGGGGGAGGTAGTCTCCCCCAGCAGTTTCCCTGCTGACTTAATTTTCCAGGTAAAACCCGAAGTGGAACCTCGGGGAGTGATCCATGGGGAGTGAGCACCCACCCTGCTCATCTCACTCCCCAAAGAAGGCCCCCCGGGGAAAGGCTAAAGCCAAACTAACATTAACCTTTAAAAATGTCGACAGTCTATACGTCGACACCTATCAAATAGGCCTTTCTTTCCCCCCAAGGGGCTCCTTACCTTGGGGGCTGTTCGGGCATCTGAAGGAATATCGAGGACCCCGGGGCCGGGATATTACACCATTAAAAACCCCCCTCTTTTTGCCACCTTACAAATTTTAAAAATTTAAATAACACACATATAAAATTTTTTTATTTTTTTATTACATTTACCCAGGCAAATTAAAATTTTCCTGCAGGGTTTTGGAATTATATATATTGTACATTGCTGGAGGTAGTAATACTGGTTAAGTTCTGCTCCTTAAACTACTGCTACCTGGATGCCAGGGGTCACATGGCATGTGTGTGGTAGTGATATGACTGTTTTGTCCACACATTTACTCCATGAAGGCCATTGCTATGGACAGGAACGTGGGCTATACTATTTTTTTTTTTATTCTAGATAGGGGCTTTCTGCAATGATATAAGCCAGATACAGCCGCAGAATTTTTCATACATGATTAGAAAATTGCACGATTCCCTGTTATGTTCTTAATATGTAAAAACATTATAAAGACATTATATGGTGGACAACCCCTATAACTTCAGTTTCTTTACCCATTAGTCAAATACAAAACCACCTGTATTCAACAAAAATGAATGAACTAAAGCAGGGTGAGAACCCCCTTTAAAATTTGTGGTTTTTGCCAGGTTTCAAAATTCGCAAAAAGGGAAGGGTTTTACTGTGATTTCAGAAAACCACTGCAAAAGTGACAACATTACACTGCCGCAAACACAACAAAATATCGGCAGCATTCTACAAATGCTAAGAGACAGTTTTGGATGTGCTGATCACTTTTTTATTTTTAATATTACAGTACCATAACCATTACATATGAATAAACCCTGGTGATTAGGGGTTAAGATTTTACAGCAAATCAGTGCATACTTTTAATTAATTGTTAATGGCTACAAAACTGCATGGACATTAAAAAGTCATTTTTAAAATGAACAGATCTGAGGTAAAACCCCATGATGGCGAGTTATAAACTACATCACCGTCAAACCTCATGGCCATTATGTGAAACCCCTGCCATAAAGCTTTTATTACTTTGATTTTATAAGTGTGCAAATTAAAAAATCTATATTTCAATGGGGGTTTTTTTCCAAATTCATATACTATACACATATGACTTTTAACCCCGTGCACCCCAATTTCAAAAATTTTCCTTGATTTAGCCATAAAAAATAACATGTAGTTCCCCACAAATCTGTGACCTTTCTTAATTTATGTTCACATTATCGGCCTCTGTAACCATGGGACAGCCCAATACCATCAGCAGTTATGTGTTTAACAAAAATACACTTCCTTTCCTTTAGGGCTTGTTCACACGGAGTTTACACTGCGTGTAGCAAGCGCTTTTAGGATCCATCTGGGAGTTCGCTCTGTCGGTTCCTAAGACGGATCTAACAAATAGCAGTGAGATAATCACTGCTTGCATGACAAACAAGGCCCCCGTTCACATGAGGGATGCCCCCTACGTTTTCAAAAGCGGAAGTTAAAATCCATGGAAAAAGGGCCCTTACAGAATGATTTTTTGGGAAAAGCTTTTTTGATTTCAAATAACAAAATACCCAGTGTCTTAAAAATGCACCATTTAACTCTTAAGAAGAACTAGGAACTATTTTCTACCGATGACTGTGCAAATTTTAAGTGACATCAGAGTCACTAGAAATAATTTCTACATAATCCCTCAGAATCGATGTGAGGGTGCTGCCATATGATGTGGTTTTGTGACATTTTTGGTGCATTTTTCACAGTTCAGCACTGCAACCAAACTGCTTTTCTTAACTACAAACACATTTTAGTTATCTAAATAGTTTGGAAAGGTGTAAGGGTGCTTTCACACGGTGATGTTTTGTGTCGTTTTTGGTGTGCTTTTTCACTTGCAGTACTGCACGGCAATAAAACTGCATTTATTACCATCAAGCATCAACCAGATATCTAAACTCTTTAGCAAAGTGTAAGCGTATGATCACACGGCTTATTTTTGGGTCCATTTCGCCACGAATAATCAACGAACTGCGCCTGAATACGAGCACAATGCACCCCAATCATTACGGAACCACATTCCAAAGAGAACAGGGATCCCGCCTCCTCCCCCCCACTGTACAATACGATTGTATTCTACGCGCGGGGAGGTAATTGACATGTCATTTATTTATAGTAATAGCAGTCTATGGGTCCGGTGGGCTGCCGCCCCCCCCCCCTTCCACCCCCGCATCGCGGGGTATGCGCCGATCAGCGCGACTCCCGAAGTCCCGGCGAAATTTTGCGGGGCATACGTACCCCCTACAATTAAGCCTTTTAACTACCTAAAAGTTGCTTTAAAACAGCGCATTTTTGGGGTCAGTTTTAACTGCACTCCATTATGGCCTTTTTTACCTCAAGTTTCTTTCCTTCCTAAACTAGGGAAAAGTGTTATCAATTAGTGTGTTTGAAATTCACAAGATTAAAATACGTAATGTTTACTTACCCAAAAACCCCTTTTCCCGAAAAATTTAGACAACCTGAAAGAAGCTTGCTGGTAATAAAGACAGTTTAATTGGAGCGCAGTTAAAACTGCACCAAAACTGCACTATGTGAAAGCACTCTAACAAGTGAGTAACTTGTCAATTACTTTATTTAGAATCCACAAGACTTCAAACACTGTAATTGATTACTCACTTGTAACTCCTTCAAAAAATAAAGATAACTGAAAGACTCTTGCTGGTAAAAAGGGAGTTTAATTTCTGTGCAGTATGCAAGTGAAAAAAAAAGCACCAAAAATGCCACAAAACTGCAGTGTGTGAAATCACCCTTACAAGTGAATAAACAATTATTGTGTTTAAAATCTTGCAGATTCTAAGCACAACGATTGATCACTCACTTGTAAAACCTTTCTCAACAATTTAGATAACTGAATGGATCTCACTGCCAATAAAGACAGTTTCATTGCAGTGCAGTACCGCAAGTGAGAAAATGCACCAAAACCACCACAAAACTGCACTGTGTTGAAGCATCCCGATTTCAGTGGGAAGCAGTTAGGTAACTCATGTGTTTTCACTGAATTAATATTTTTGTTTCATTTTAGGAAGGTTTCACATGTTGCATTTTATATAAAAAAAATAATGTGTTTTGAAAATGCATCAATACAAAATGCATTTGGAACAAAGGTTGTGATAATAAAATATTTTTTTTTGTTGCTTGTCTTTTTTTTATGCATTTTAAAAAAACAAAAACAAACAGGGGACCAGCCCCTTTTCCAAAACATCAGAATTTTGTCCCAGTAATCGGGGAAATCACAATTTCAAACTAAATTTTTTTTCTACAAAATATCAGCTTTATATTCTGTTTGTGAAGAACAGTTATTGCAGGAATCAAGTCTTATAGATTGCATGCAGAGAACTGAAGGGACCAAATAAATACAGAAGAAAAATTGTGTACATGGAAAGTAACAGAAAACTTTTGCTGCTTTTTATGTAACTGTGGCTTATGTTAAAGGGTTTGTGCACACAGTGTTTTTGAATACATTTACTATTCCAAAAACGCATTGAGAAGCGCTGCATAAAACACATCCAAACATGTACCCAAACTGTTGTCCATGTTTGGATGCATTTTCTGCTGTCTGCTGCATAGAACGGATCAAGAATTGAAATGGGAATTATTTGATTGAATCC
Organism: Phyllomedusa bahiana; assembly: GCA_025379985.1. NCBI lineage: Eukaryota > Metazoa > Chordata > Amphibia > Anura > Hylidae > Phyllomedusa > Phyllomedusa bahiana. The sequence goes on along the minus strand of JAODAL010000531.1, from coordinate 106,511 downwards.
GTTTTACACATTTAGAAAGATGCATGTTTGTAAAACACGTATCGTCATCTTGATGATACATGTTTTACATTGCTTTCAATGTAAAATCACACTGAACATTGTTGAATACATCTTGGGTCTGTTTTTTAATACATAATATGTACCCAAAAATGTCATGTGAACATCCCCAAAGATTAAATGTGCTCTAACTTTGTTATACACATTGTATTAAAATATGGTCTGTGGGTGGAAAATGGAACAGGTTTTGTTGGGAGAAACGTATCCATACAGTTTAGGGTATGGATGCAGTATATACATAAAACATGTACCACATCTACACTGGAGTATATAGAGTTATTTCTATTTTATGGTAGTAATGCTGAGCTGAATAACTTGATTATGCCTTGCATTTTTGTCTTATATTATACACAGTAAAACAAGTCACTGTCCCCATCCCAACATACAATCTTTGTACCGCAATGTGGGAATAATCACTGCTGCACTGTCTTTAGAGATAATACGATATCAAATTCTGCATTCTAGGTAACTTATAGGTAAATCTTTGTAGGCCAATCTATTTGAACAACTTTTTCATATTTTTGTCTTGTTACAAGCAGTTTAGGGACAGATACAAACTAATATGTACTGAATTGAACAATGTGCATTGGTTAAATGAAACAGGTATTTAACCAGGTATTTAAAATACTTTTTCTAGCATTATAAACTATCTTCTGTGTAAATAGGGTAGATGCTTTTTGTCCGGAAAACCTAGATTACCATTGGAAGCTAGAAAGTGCCTGTGATAGTGTATCATGTTACATTTGGCGGTTCAAATGATCTACTGTTATATAAAGTATCCATATTCCCCTATTTGCTGATAGGGCGGAGAGTGTTTGTTATATATATTGCATTTAACTCCACCTGAATGACCACATAATAGCAGGGAAGGATTGAGTTCCCAATTCATTCAGCTGCCATATATAACATTCCTGACTGGATCCAGTAGGAGCCCTCTGTGGTGACCTGGCTTTGATCATTTAGCTTTATTTGCTGGAGTGTGGGGGTATTGGAGTATGCTCAAAGGTTAATCAAGTAGAGGGAGTTTCAAGAAAGGAAAGAACACAAGTGGAGGGTAAGGGGCCTTTCACATGGCACAGGACAAATACCGGTTGGTTTATCCTGTTTTCGTGCCATGCACACGGCCGCCGGCGGGCAACTTTTCTCCCCTTCACATAGACATGTTCATATTCCGTACGAAAACCGGACAGAAGAATGAACATGTTCTATGTTTTTTGGACCGCCGGCAGTCTGAAAAATCCGTGCAGTGGGGACTGCTGCACGGATTTTCCATTAAGGTTCGGGTAAAAGATTTTCAGCTGGTTTGCAGCCGGTTTTCAAAGCGAGAACCAGCTGAAAAATCGTGCCATGGAGACATGGCCTTATAGTAAAAGAGTGAGTTGTAGTTGTATCTGTGTTATTTGAAGTAGGAAGAATCCAAGATCTATGTTGCGACCAGAACGATGCATTTCTTTTTACAGTATTTCAGGATTCTTCAGGGAAGAAAGGCTCAGGGGAGCTCTGATTTTAGAAATTAATAGTTCAAGTTTACTTTGTGCATTAGAAAGATAATGCAAATAGTATCACTCTGCATAACCTCCTGTGGCAGGATCTGCAATATATTCAATACTTTTGCAAGTGGAATAAGTGTCAAAGGTCTTTGTCTCTGACATCAAAGGGACTCACCTTTGGCATCACTAATATCATGTCATCATAGGTACATAATATTAACCACATTCTGAACATCATAGAGATTTCCAAAAAAACACTAGTGGAGACTTGACACACTAGATGGAGGAAAAACCATTTACACTGAACAACACATTTTTTCAAAAGTTTTGCTTCCTTGAAAATTTTAGGTGATTTTGATAAACCCATTCGAGCTAAGTGGAAATATAATTTCTGATAGTCTGTATCACATAGAACTTTTGATAAACATGGGATCACGTTTCACTGATTATGAAGCATTTAAATGTTACATGTAGCATAAGTTCCACTGAAACAAAAGTGATTTGCTGCTAATTTTTGTTTGTTCTCAACATCTGGTGCATCCTGAATTAGTGTCCAGCAATAGTCAGCTAGAATTGATGGAATCCAATAGCCTTGATAACGCTTTTCCATCATGGCAATATCTTGGTAAAACCGTTCATCCTGTTTTCCATTGATTGCACCAAGATTTAAAGGGAAGAATTCCAAATGTGAATGCAGAAAATTAATTTTCAATGACACGTTGCACTTCATTGCTTTGTAAACGTCAAGAGGTTTGTCAACCAATTTGATGGAGACTGATGCTCAATAGTTGTTAAGGAAATTCTCGCCAACATCATTGAATGGATTTCCAAGACATTTTCTAAGGCCCCACCAGCAGCTCTTTGAAGTGCGTGTCATTCATGATGTGTCGGATTTGTGGACTAACATAAATGCCTTCCTTAATCTTGACATTGGTTATTCTTTGGAACATTTGTATCAAATAACAAAAACCTTCTGATTCCTTTATTAATTTTTCATCAGCCTGAGTTTTATGCGATGTGGAGGCAAAAATATCATTGCTGGGTCCACAAGTGCTTTATGTGCAACATTTTTCTGCCTGGGAGTCAACTGGTTGCAGATTCCTTCTACCGCAATATAACTGCTTAGCATGGCTATTCCTATCGCAAATGTAACAGCAGAACTTGGTAGCAGCAGTGCCCTTATTTTTATACCTCCACATATGTTCCAGTTGTAGTTGCTGTACTTGATGTATTTCAACAACAGTTGCATGTTCTCCAACAGCTATTGAAGGATGAACATTATGTAACAAGACAGCTTTGAGGCTTAACACTGATGAGTCAATAAACACCACTGTTTCAGCTCATGCTCACAACCCAAATCCATCAATGTCAGTGCAGAAGCAAAGGTTGTCACCCTATTCAAAAGACTGTGTTATGTCATCTTGCCGGTTTTGAGAGACAGAAACTATTGTACCAGATGACAGCAAATGCCATCCTTGAAGTCTTGAAGCCATTAATTCTGTCTTTTTAAGCTTTTCTATATAACATCAGGAAAATTGCATGTGAAACCATAACAGAATAAAAAGCGCCAGCAAATGCACCATGAAAAACTCTAAAATACACTATAAAATTTTCTTTAAAAACAGCTGGCAGCTTAAAATGCATTTCAACACTGTTCAGTTTGTGCTGATGTAAAACAAATAATACGGTATATCATAGTTAGATGCTCAGTAATGACCATCAGCAAGTTGATAATTAGGAGATGACATACATTTGTCTCCCTTTTTGCTCATTAGTTTGTCATTGTTGAATTCCAGGCAGCAGAATTATATTGAGCCCAAGTGTGATTTATGTCTGTCATAATCTATAAGGCATTTATTCCAGGTGAAAGGCCTTCTGCTTATATTCTGTACTAGGAAACAAGTCTGCGGCCCTGTCATTGCTTCTATCTTTATCATGCCATGTTCTGTTTCTGCTGTTAAAATGTATTAAGACACTTGACATTTGGATGGACGGATTCTGCAATGTTGTGGCTTTATTCTCCATGTTACATGGATTATGATTGGTAATTGTTATAGAAAGCAGTGATGATAATGATAAGAAAAGTTTAACAACCATCAATTATTTTCACACATTGACAAGCTTTATGTGACTATTATATATAATTAAAAAATGGGTGCTTTTTTATAGAATTTTTTTAAAGTTCTCTTATGTACATTACTTCCTGGTTTGTCTTTCTGTCTTCCCCTGTGAGAGCTTTACGATTATCTTCCAGGTGACTAAGGGCCAGAGGGATCTGATAAGTGTGAAGAAACCACCCTTCCCAGGGGCAGAAAATTATGAACTCATTATCCTTTTATGTATTGCTCTTGTCATTGCCCTGCCAGTCTAGTTTAATTTCTACCCAGATCTGTCCAGAGAACAGGCGATCATTATGTCAGTACCAACTATTTATAATGAGGCTACAGAAATATAAGCATTTCTTGTAGCACTAACATTAAACCGGGCTGTGTTATGTTTGATATTTGGTGACTTGGGGAGAACACAAGAACCTAGCACTAAGATTACAGCAGCTCTTTTTATGTGGTGGTTTCTCTAGTCTGAGTCAGATCTCTAGATTCTAGGTCAAAATACAGTGCAGCATTTGTTTACATTATTAAGGAAATTCTACTCTGAACCACAACCCTTATACTGATAATGATATGTTGTTATTTCTTCTGGCTGCTCACCGGCCGTACAGTATAATAAATCTAATGGTTATGGCTGATTCTAGTGACCTAAAAATAAACAGAATAGTTATTGCAGTCCCTTTAGGGACAGATCTTACTGGCAATTTCTTGCTTTATGATATTTAAACAGCACTGTAAACACAAAAAAGGTTGTTTGCTAACCTGTTAATTGTAGCATGGGACATACAATATGCTACCACCAGATGACACCAAATTGAGGAGGTTTTACCACCTGTAAGCAAGACTACTCAAATATGAAATTCAGTGGAACATGCTGTGATTTGTATGAGAGACAGTATGGGGAACATGTATAATCGGCTACGCCAGAAGTCTGGCTTCTTTTCAGCCCGACATCAGGTTCGCATTAGTGAAAAGCCTCCCGAACGCCATTATCAGGCACATAACCGAGTGCAAGCAGCACTTTGTAGCGCGCCAGAGATAGAGGGGCGTGCAGGAGGTGGAGCGCACTATGACCGTATGAAGCTATAGATTTATAGTTTCGCTATGGAAATTCTAGGCGCATTACTGCTGGAATAGTACCTGAGCTAGAAATGTTGTCCTAGCGCTAGAATGGCCTGATTTATGACCCGCAGTAGAGCGGGATCATAAATCAGGCGCATCCTATGCTATTATAATACGCATAAAATGTAGCATTTAGATGCCAAATTTACATGCCTGTGTCCCCAAATACGACAGTATGCACCACATTGTACTCTGTAGTATATGGAGTTGTATGCGCCATCCTTTACAATTTGCTTGTAGATGTTCAAGGCTTTTTGTTTTCCATATTTTATAACCTAATTTTTATTCTTATTCATAATTCAGGTTTTTCTGCTTTCACATCCACTGTTTTCTTCCCTGGGTTAAGCTGGCATTTCTAAAGTTCCAGTATTACAACTGGCTGTAGATTACATAGTAGATTCAGTTACCCGGAAAGGGCACAGGGACATATTTACTTTAACAGGGTGACTTCCAGAAGTAAAAACAGCTTGGAACTTTTAAAAGTAATTTTTGAATGTATGTTTACATGTGTGTCAGAGTGTATAGATGTGTATGTTACAGTGTGTAGATATGTGTGAATGTATGTACAGTGTGTGTGGATTTGTTTTTTGTGTATATGCATGTGCTATAATTGTCAGAACTATGACATTTTATAGGTCCTTTGAGAAAGCTCTGGTGGCGAAACGCGTCAGGACTGGAGGCCGGTGATTGCAGTGGGGGCACCCCCAACTTATTACTATGGGTAAATGTTGAGGCATTATCTCTTTGAATATATTTATTAATTTATACATCAATAGGAGTTTGGCCCACATTCTTTTTACTCTGGGGTGCCTTTATTACCTTATACTCAAATATGGGATTTCTAGTTTACTTGGAATCAGTTCCTTGCTATACTTTTAAAGGTCTCTTTTGACATTCTGTAGGCTATGTGTGTCAGACACTTGTTATATACATAATACGGAATTTATATACTTATCTTTGGACACATCTATCCCGCTTATCAGATTTATGAGAATGGAGTATATATGGGTATTTATTTAGTAACCACTTCATCATCCTGTTTCCATTTGTATATTGGTTCCTCTTTCTTGTATGTGGTTTTAATTATTTTTTGAGATAATAAAAGAAAATAATTTTTTTTAATTTTTTGATGAGATCTGACTCCTTTTCTCTCATGAAATGTAAACAGCAAAACACAATAGAGTGCCGCTCACCGGGAGTCTCGGGTCACAGGGTCTGCCTGTACTTTTGTCTGAAGCAACGGTGCACGGAATGTGGGCGTCCGGCTGTAGAGGCCCTCTTGAAATGCACAATGAAGGCAGGTAAATCCAGCACACGTGTAGAAGGATATCCGGAAAATAGGCGTTATTAGCCCTTATTCATAACATGTTACGAATAAGGGCCAAGATGTGGGCCTGAAACGCGTAAAACATCATGCTTATGGATGTTTTTAAATGACATTTTATCATCTTCAATAAAGAGTGTGTTTGCCTATTTTCCGGATATCCTTCTACACGTGTGCTGGGTTTAACCACCTTCATTGTCCTTTGCTCTCAGTTGTATATTTTATAGATCATAGTCTGATGTTGAGCACTATACAGTTGTGCTGCCTACTTACGTGAGTAATAAAAATGGAGAACACTAATGTAATGCAAATCAAAACATATTCTTCCATGCCCTCTAGATGGGCATTAACGTGGCACTTAATGAAATATATCCAAGTCTGCACTTTTCATACGTACTTTGTGTGGAGCCATGCATATTTGTGTCATGAAGTTTGTGTACAGTGTGGCAGCATTATCTATAAGGTGTAGAACTCTATCTCGCGTCCATCCACTATCTTAGACAGTTGGAGTGCCATCTCTTTAAGAAGACTTTATGGCACACCAATATAAGTCACTGTGACTACAGCATTAAAGGAGTTGTCTCATTACTAGCTTTCAGCCTGTCAGTGTCCCTGGTAAGTTGAACTGAGGGGCGTGCTTCTTGGTCTGTCTCTTCTGCTCCCTCTCCCCCCTCCCATCAGCACACAGCAGCTACGTAACTTCTATAGGGGGGGGGGGAGAGGGTTTGCTCTCAGAGTTCACCCTGTGTGTGCCTGCCTAGGTCTGTTGCAGGAGAGGGCTGATCTATGAGTGTAGAGAGGTCTGTGAAGCTGCTGTGTATGCTAATAGAGCAGAGGGGATGCATGTGTTCCTATATCCCCTGCTTAGCTTACAAGTCTCCACATCTCCAGCAACAACAAGGGCAGTGTTACTATACTCAGGATGTGTCACTAATACTGGAGAACATAAAGTATTCACATGCCCCTGATCTGTATAGTATTAGTATAGTCACAGTTCCAAAGACATATCATGATTATAGTAACAGACAGGGTCACTGGTGTCACATCTATCTGTGTAGAGAGCAGGAGGAAGCAGGCACACACAGGGTTAATCCAGGCAGCAAGGACACAGACGCCAGAGTCCTCCTCCCCCTCCTTCCACTACAGAAGCATTCTGTGTGGGAGGGGCTCTCTGCTCCGACCTGTCTTCAAAGACTGAGGAGTCATAAAGACCTGACAGCCAGTAAGATAAGGATCAACAGGTCGGCTGCTATAGAGATTTGAGGAGCTGATGTAGTAATACTAACAGGGCTAGCTCAAAATCAGTAGGACATTTGTAATGAACATATATTGCAAAGCTGCTTGTTTTTTAAAGATCTTTAAATTAAAACCCAATCATTGTAGCGAGACAACCCCTTTAAGTTAAAACTGACCTTGGCCAGCTTCATTCTTCAAGCACACATGAGAACAGATCAGTGTACACAAAATCCAAATCATAAATCTAAACACAAATATCCCTGATACGGTATGGCTTAAGCCTCTACCGCCCAGCTTCACAAACAGTAACATTTGTACCCGTATCCTCTGGTTAAAGATTCCTCAGATCTGCAACACCTCCCTTTCTCCAGCCTGAGAGCAAGAGCGCTAACCATAGCTCTCCTGTCTGAAGACCTTACACCATTTATAAAAGAGTTCTCCCAGGTGTCACCAAACAACTCAAAATCTGGAATGGAGCTGAACTTGACTCCAATCCCAGAACAGACCTTCTCCACGTCTTCCCAAAAAAGTATTTTCTCGACTTTAGCCATCCTAGTGGCAAAGACATGCAACTTCCTGAAGCCGCTCTGCCACAAAGGTCACAGACATCTTATAGCAATGTTTCAGCTTAGAAAATCCTTCCTTACCCAAGTGAGAAAATCATTGCAAGAAAATGTGCACAGAAATAGCAGGAGGAAAAGTAGCAAGACATACATAGCGCTGGAAATTCATCTACACACGATAATGGGAGTGAGCTGAGGACAAGAGAACCTAGTCAATTTGTTCTTGTTTCCGACAGATCATACACTCTGAGGTGACTTATGATAACTTCATTAAATTCTGGTGCCAGCTCTAAGATGTTAGGGCAATATCGCTGCAATACATTCCAATAGTAACGTTGACAAAGTAAAATAACAGCTGCTATTTATTTTCAACCTCTTCTTATTTAACTAGTAACATTGTAGAAATGAGTATCAAACTGATCCTTAATGTAAAGAATACAAGTCAGCTCCACACTATAACAACAAGCCCAGCAGGAGCAAGATGTACTTGTTCTTTATTGACAAGAACAATGGAGACGTCAGTGATAAATGGAAATGGCGGTCCAACAGCTGCTTACTCGAGTTGCACTGCAGCATAAACAGAAACATGCTGTAGAAAATTAGGACAACTTCACTCTTTTCACTGACCTACATTCTTGTGCAGTCATATATCTGTTCAGGAGCCAGCCTTTAACACTGGCATTATTAATTTGTACATGCACAAATTGGGGGGGAGGGGTTTGTGCAAACATCCAGCTGATGTAAGAAGTATTGGGGTATGTTCACACAGCGTTTGTTAAACATGATTTTGGGAACCTTTTACGTACCGAAAAACAGACCCCAAGAAATATTTTACAATGTTCAAGTGTGATTACATTGATTTCAGTGTAAATAACATATCGTCGTTCAGATGATATGTGTTTTACATACGTTGTTTGCATTGCGTAAAACAGATGAGCTCAAAGAATTGACGTCAATTCTTGATCTGTTTTACACTTTGAAAAGCACGGAAAATATAGGGGTAAGTTTTTGCAGTCCAGAAAGCGTATCAAAAAGCTTCCACACTCTGTGGTAAGTTTTTTGGATGCATTTAACAAAATGCGTATTACTAATTGCAAAAACAGTGTGAACATTGACTTAGGGTGCTTTCACACAGTGCAGTTTTGGTGCGGTTTTAACTGTGCTCCAATTAAACGCCTTTATTACCAGCAAGCTTCTTTCAGTTATCTAAATTGTTCAGAAAGATGTAAGTGATCAATTACTGTGTTTGAAGTCTTGTGGATACAAACACACTAACTGATTACTCACTTTCCAAACAATTTTAGATAAGTGAAAGAAGCTTGCTGGTAATAAAGGCAGTTTAATTGGAGCGCAGTTAAAACTGCACCAAAACTGCACTGTGTAAAAGCACCCTAAAACTGCACCAAAATTGCGCTTTGTGAAAACACCCTTATCTACACTGTTTGGAAAGTGAGTAATCAATTAGTGTGTGTGTAACCCACAAGACTTCAGACACTGTAATTGATTACTTACTTGAAACACCTTTCTGAACAATTTTGACAACTAAAAGAAGCTTGCTGGTAATAAAGGCAGTTTAATTGGAGCGCAGTTACAACTGCACCAAAACTGCGCTGTGTGAAAGCACCCTAAGGGTGCGTCCTCACTGCACAGGACAAATACCGGACGGTTTGCCGGCCGGTATTTGACCCGTGTTGCGGCTGTCCCCACGGCCGTGTGGGGGACAGCTTTTCTCCGCGATGAGTGGAGAAAAGCCCTCCCCGTTCACATTAAGAAGCACATATTCCATCCGGAAACCGAGCGGAAGATTGTGCTTCCACAAAGTTTTGCGGCCGGACCGGACGGAAAACCCGTGCAGTGGGGACTGCTGCACGGGATTTCCATAGAGCACCATTGTGCTCATTTTGGGCTGAAAAACTGGCTGAAAACCCGTGCCATGGGGACATGCCCTTACAGTTAATCCTTCATGGAAAAAAATATACTAATTAAATTTCCGCCAGAAGGAATAACACAGCCTCTCTAGTACCACCTATGTTTAGATACCCTGTAAGTTCCAGGGGTGTTTTTAATTTTTTTTTAAATTGACATTAAAGGAAACCTATCAACTACTTTATTCTGCCCGTACAACGGGCAGCATGAAATAGCTGCACGTTACCCGATCCTAACCCTGTGTGTTTTACCCTGATAAACTGCGGTGTTTCCAGGAAACACCCAGTGAAGTTGTGCCAGGTGTCTGTGAGAGATGGGTCAAATGTGAGGCTTCTCCCCACACCCTCAGCTTATCTGACAGCTGTCTCCAATGTTTGTCTATAGGGAGAGAGTTGTCAGTTAAGCTGAGGGGGCAGGGAGGAGCCTCACGTCGGACTCATCTCCACGGGGCACAGTGGCTTCTCCGTGCCCCAGGCACAACTTCACTGGGTGTTTCCAATTGGCCACAGCGTTTCCATAAGAATGCATAAGACTGCATTCACATATTTAGCATTTTATATGCAGTTTTTGAAGCCAAAACCAGAAAAGGATCATAATCGGAGGACAAAAATTAAGGAAAGATTAAGCCTTTTCCTTGTTATTAAATCCATTCCTGGTTTTGTCTTAAAAAACTGCATCTAAAAAACTGAACATTTGAATGCCACCTAATAATATACACAAATGACCCAAAGCTACTGTGCAAGTGATGCACTATGTACCATCTTGTTGATACTCCAAATTAAGTGTGGCTCTTAAACAAAATGCCAACCGGCCGTTGACTACATGTGTCTAGGCGGTCGCCATCTAACTCTGCATGAACGTTTTAAAATGCGCTCCAAGGGCGACATGTCAGAAAAGAGGCACTTCCGTCGCCAGTTTTAAGATGCATTAAATGATTGTTTAATGCGCCTGAGTAAATAAACCCGTCAAAATTCTGGCATGTGGTACAACTTGTATAGCATATTTAATGCGTCTTATTTAGGCGTATACCAAAAAAAAGTTGCATAGCATATCATTGCTAGCATATTTGATGCGCCTACTTTAGGCGAATTCAAAAGTGTCATGCCTGGCATAAAATGCACCTTTTGGTGTACGACAGTTCATTTATATAGAGAATACGGCGTCAACGGTTATTTGGTGCAAAATACACCAAAAAAATGGTGCAGCCCTAATGGGACATGCCCTAATTGTGCAGCTACGATAGTGGAGAACTGGCTGTCAGTGGCATCTGGACTCCATGAGCACTGTACATACAGATTTACAGGCTTGATAGTTGCAGATGCTACTGGGTCTTATCAGACCCAGATCAGCTCTTCAGTAAGTATTAGGGATGTATTTTCTGTGTAACTGGGGCTAATATACCAGCTGAAGTTACAGCGAAATCAGCAAAAAAATAGATAAGTAAGTTACCTTAAATGTTCCCCCCCAAGGTTTTTTTTCTGTCCTTATGGGGGGAGGGGGGGGCACAATATATTAAATAAGAATTAAACAAGTAAACACAAAATAATCATTAAAAAAGATCTAATGTAAAAATTAGATAAAAATACAGAATTGTGTATCACGAAAAAAAATCCCGCACATACTAATGAAAATGAGTCTGGTCAGGAATGGGGGCTTAACGTCCCAGTTAGGAAATGCTTAAAAAGACATATTGGTGCTACTGTTACTTCTATAATACTTTTGCTCCCCCCAGGATATGCCATGAATGTCTGATTAGTACAGGTCCAACCTCAGAGATTTTCACCGATATGAGGGATATTGGTCTTGTGACCCCAGTTTACGAAAACATGCTTGGTTGCTTTCAAAATCAAAGTGATTGGGAAAGGTGGCTAGGTGGCATGAAAGTATATGGTAGATTGGGGCACCATGCTTCATCCGCAGCCCTTTAGCATGGGTAATGTGATATAGGAATATTGATATTTGCTTTATTGCTTGGAAAGGAAATTGTGTTTATTACTTGTGACACATTGCCCTATTATGTGTTAATGGCGATCTATGCTATATAACATGTGACTGTATGTATTGGTTATCTGACTTATTTTCCTGTAGACATTTGCAACTTCATATACATTGTAAGATCAGTTCAAATTTAAGTAAGATTATTTTTTATGTTTTTTTGGGGTCAGGCCTCCACTGTATTGATAGTGTGCATGTTGTATATTGGTATATCCATTTAAGATCTCAGAGAAACTTTTGTCTGCTAGATACTTAAAAGATATCACAATAAATGTAGTCAACTGGATGGAAATTGAATACATGATTAGGCGTCACATGACTGTAAGGGGATGTTCACACAGCATCTTTTTAGATGCATGTTTGAATCCGTGTTTTGGACCCAAACATGCATCTAACAATGTGCAGTGTGTTTTACATTGCTTTCAATGTAAAACACACATCGGCATTCAGACGGCTTGCATGTTATAAGGCACACTTTTTCCCCCAAATTTGGGGGGAAAGTAGGGGTGCATCATATCGTCTGAATGTACAATCTCAAGCCAGCAGGAGGCTGGAAAGGGGCGATGATGTAGAAAGCTGGCACGGGGTTTAAGGGGTTAAACTCTGCCGCCAGCTTCCTTCAGCATCGCCGCACTTCTGTCTCCTGCTGGCCCGAGATAGCACCATGTGGCGGCAAGCAGCTGTTCAGTACAGTCGGCAGCTGCCGCTAACAGCAGGGATGGAGCTGGCTCCATTCCTGCTGGTAACACTTTAGATGCACTGGCTGTGGTGTCTAGATGAATGAAGAACAGAACCGTTCCTCCCTCTGATAGCCCCCCACAACATAATTGAAGGGGGAGTGATCAGTTGCTGTGGGAGCCAGAAGCTTCATGTACACCTATTACATCCTGCAATAGATAGGGTGTAATAGATAATGAATGAATGAAGTGTAATGAAAATCCTATAGAGAGCAGCACAGTAGTACTGCTGTATACAGGACTAATGGACATGTACCCTAGGAGGACTAAGTATGAAAGTAAAAAGAAAACAGTTTAAAAAAAATTTAAAGTTTAAATCACCACCCTTTTATTGTTTTACAAATAAAAAAAAAAACTATGATCTATTAAACTATAACATCATTTATCACAGGCACATTTTTTGGGGGACATTTTATATGCCCAACAAATTAGGGTAAAAGTGATCAAAAAGTTGCATGTATACCAAAATGGTACCAATACAAACTACACTTCTGCCCACACTTTTGACTTCAATTTTTCCTATGTTCCTCCTCTGAAACCTAGGTCTGTCTTATGGTCCAGTGCGTCTTATAGTCCGAAAAATATGGTATACTAGTTCTCTTATGTATAAGCAATTGTTGGTTTTATTATCTCACTGTATTCCTCACTAGGTGCTCTATGATCACTGTTTATTATTCCCTCTGGACTACTTACTTTTCCAATTGATTAAGGCGGAAGTAAAGGTTTCCTTAAGGGGTAGGATCCTGGTACGGTTGCCCTTGTTGGGGTAGTTACCCTGCATTTTTGCAGGTAGGGACAGCTTATTTCTCCCTCTGTCCCTATTGTTATTGTAGGCTTTTTTGAGGGATTATATGCATAACTGGATGCATTTTTTTTATTATAGGATTGTTTAATAAAAGCTAAGTTTTATATTTTGTCTGTGAGGGTAGTGTCCAAATTGGTTGTGTGTTATAAAATAATTGAAATCTGTTGTTGTAAAATTTTGGGTGGGCTCTTTATTACTAAGAACAGAGCAGAAACCATCTGATTACCTGTGGGTAATGGCTATATTCCCCTGAGGAAGCATCATTGTAAGTGAAACGCGTGTAGTGAATTTCTTTTGCCAGCACTAATTTGGGTATCATTATGTGATATGCTATTTTCTTATTACACTTGTCTCTCTGCCCCTGTATGGTCTTTCATGGTATATGTCTATATTTTGGTCAGTTTTGCTTGCACATACTGCTTTCAGGATTTTTATTGTATATGAACTTATATAGATGCACTTTATTTTGGATCATGTATGGACTATCAATTTTGCACTTTGGCACTTTGAGGATCATGTCTACTTTCTCTAATCAATACATTATGGATCTATAAATGAACTATAAGGGCTCAATAACACTTTATCTCTATTGTTTGCATTTTGCACTTTTGATTTGTACTATTTCTGTGTTTGGGTACGTTCACACTGCGCTGCGAAGAAGTGGCATTTTACTTCTCTTCCCCAGCGAACAATACGACCGTATTGAACGCCGGGGGAGACGAGACGAAATTCATGGTTCTCTATGAGAGCTATGAATTACCGTAATTGCGGCGCACATTTCGCCCATATTAAATTGCAAATGTGCGGCGAAATGTGCACCACGATTAAGGCTTGTGAACATACCCTTGTTGACTGCTATATATTTATTTAGTACTTTTAGTTTTTTTTTGTTTTTTGGTGTGTACTATTGGTAATTTTTGCATGGTATGTGCTTTACCTCTCCACTTTTTATAATCTCTTTTTTATGGTTATAAGTGTGGTTTTAGGATCTATTAGAACACTTTTTGAATTATTAATTTTGTTAGTGTTCTCTGTGACCGTTTTGTGTGTTTTTTAAGCCTAATAATAGGTTAATACGTGCAGTTCTACAGTTTCCTCATTATCATTACAGGCAGGATTACAATGAAAGGTGACATGAACGTGTGAATGACATAGGATCCACAATTCCCAATAGGAGATAATCACAGTTACCCCACCCTGCACAGAGACCTCTGCACAGTAACTTCTCAGGTCACAGAGCATGTCTAGAGCACTCTTCCATAGAAGTCAATGAGTCTGCTATTGTTCACAGGCTCCTATGTCCATTTAGCTGCTACCTGGTGAAACTGAAAAATATCTGGCATATTATTAATTCTAGTTCTTGAATTAGTTCACTGGTGATCTACTGTTCAAGAAACAACATATTGTAATCAGCAAACTGGCCATATAATGGTTGGTCAATGAGAAATAAAAATACTTTAATACTTAATACTCTATTATTACGGTTAGAAAAAAAAACAGTACTCTTCCGCCATTATCCCTCTTTTTCCTTCCTGAAAACAGTAAATGATCACAGGTTTTTGCATATCAAGCACAGCTTGCAGTGTGCCAGTCTACTACAGCACGTGCAGCATTCCAAAGCTACAGAAGTCTGCTGAATTATTCTCAAAGAAAACTGATAAAAAACATCCAGACAGTCATATTCGATGGTACCAGATGGTAACAATGTAATTGAGAATCTTCCGTTGCGCATAAGGTGTTAAGTAGTTTCAAATTCTCTCCATAGCAGTGAGCAGAGCAGTGATCGGAAAAAAAAAAACATTCTGAGACGTTTCTCAACAGCAGCATAAATCTGCTTATGCTGCTAAAAATATCCTGCTGTACCCTAATAAAGGGGGGAAAACAGGGATATAGGAGAATCTTCTGCTTTGCTTATATTAGTTCTTTCAAGAAATGATAAGAAGTTTATCTAAAAGGCTGGATGCTGTGTTTAGCTTGTATTGTACCTAGTTAATTAAAAAGCCTTTTTGTATCCTTGCAGAAACTGCTGACTGTTTAACCTCTTGATTATCGTTGATCACAGTGCTGACTTCAGAATCACTGTCTAATAAAACCTTATCTCTATAATGAACTATAGGGCTCAATAACCACTTATACATTATGTTTAGCCTTTTGGTACTATCTGTTTGAACGTTCACTGCGCAAGTATCATTTTATTTTTAAACACTTAAGTAAAGAAAACAAATAGGTTATCTATGGAGCATGCAATACCTTTTCGAAGCCATTTTCATCGGCGAATGGTGCACAGCGTTAAGGCCTTGGAACATTTGGAGCAATATTTATTAAAGTACATTTGTGGATTAGGTTCACATTAGTAATCTTATTGCACCTCTCCTTATACTTTTAGTTTAGTGTCGGAATTAAGAACACTTTAATTTTTTTGGGTTCTATACGTTTGGGTTTTTAACCTAATATAGTAATAGGCAGACACATATGGCATAATGAAAGTGAATAACTGTAACTAGGTCTCCAAAATTCACTTCCCTTGCCAACAGAGCCCGCCATTAATTCTCTCCAGAGAATCTATTCCATGAAATCAAGAGGGTGCTCCTATTTTTAGTTGCTATGGGAAACTAAAAATTGAATATTTTAGTCCCTTTAAAGTTTTCATACATGTTGACCCATATGAAGAAAGTCTATTACTTTTAAGAGAAAACCCATTGTATTTTTCACATAAAGTAACTGTATCCCTTTGTACCCTAAAATAATAGGAATCCCATTGCTTTGCTCTATAACACCCTGCACATCTGCAATTCTAATAAAAATGATAAAAAACAATATATGATGGTTGGTTAACTAATTGAGAATCTTGTTGCATATGAATACTTCAATTTCTATGTGAGGAGCATATGGAAAAACAAAATAATTACTTTTAGTAAATCTCATGCTCAAAAATATCTGTGTACCCTATTACCAGGAATTAGAAAAAATCCTCTGACTTTGCTTATATTAATTTTATGTACCAATTTTAAAGGCATGTTTTTAGCTATTAGTATACTAATTAAAACTTTTTGTTATCCTTAAGAACTGCTGATGTTACCTATTAATTTGTTAAATATGCAATGACTTCAGAATATGTCTATTCCTGTTTATATAACTATTTGGTGGCTAAAACAGCACCTCCAAAAGTATTATTCCAATAGTTAGCAACAAAACAACTTTTATTGAGTTAAAATTAAAATGAAAAGAAAAGAATTTCGGCACTCCCGAAATTTCACAAAGAGATTTTAGAAGCACCATGTTATTATGTGGACTGTTGGGATACTTCATTTAAAACCCCCTCCTTATGTTGGCGTAAATTTAAAATATTTACAAATGTGCTCTTAAAAAATAAGACACATTAGGGCCAATGTATGAAAACCCTATCAGGTCTAAAAAACAGATTTGAAAAATAAACCCTCCTTTAATTTCTCAGGTATAGAGATCAATGTGCCCATATTGGTTTAATAAAAACCAAAGTCATAATTAGGACCTAGCAGTTTTAAATGTCCCATAGAGTTTAATGTCCCCATGTGTATACATATTTTAATGTCCCCAATAGGCAGTTTAATAACACCATAGGCAGGTATAGGCTGTTTAATGTCCCCCATAGGCAGTTTAATGTCCCCCATAGGCAAGGTATAGATAGTTTAATGTCCCTCATAGGCAGTTTAATAACCCATAGGGCAGGTATAGGCAGTTAATTGTCCCCCATAGCTGTTTAGAATAATTTCCCCAATATGCATGGATGGTTATAGGCAGGTAATTGTCCCCCAAAGGCAGGTATAGGTATTTATAGGCAGTTAAAATTTCCCTCCAATAGCAGGTATAGGCAATTATAGGCAGGTAATTTTCCCCCAAAGCAGGTATAGGTATTTATAGGCAGATATATTTCCCCCCAAGTCAGGTATAGGTATTTATAGGCAGGTATATTTCCCCCAAGGCAGGTATAGGTATTTATAGGCAGGTATATGTCCCCCCAAGGCAGGTATATACATTTATTGACAGGTATATGTCCCCCCAAGGCAGATATATACGTTCACAGGCAGGTATATTTCCCCCCAAGGCAGGTATAGGCAAAAAAAATGCAAGTACTTATCTCAATCCCCCGCTGCCCCGCCTCCCTGACACTCTGTCTTCTTGCCGGCGCAGAGCGCGTGATGTCATCAGGCTGCGCACGCAGTGTGATGACGCGCACGCTGCCTGTCCCGGATACTCCGGACAGCCGCAGACCCGCAGCTGCCCAGAGTCCACTGTGCAGTGGTATCTTCACCTGTATGCGTTCCGAGAGGAGTCGCATACAGGGGAAGAGATTGCCGACAGTGCCCGGGCCACCGCAGTGCCCGGACGCTGTGGGCTGACTCGGCCTTCAGTTATATGGGCTCCCAGAAGAGTCGCGTATAACTAAAGTGTCCCTGCCGGCGCTCGGACCATCACAGTGCCCGAGCGCCGCCAGTAACTCGAGTATAAGCCACCCCACCCCGCGGGAGCTCCCGAACACCGCTATAATTGCGGGGCGTAATTACGCCACACAAATACACCGTGTGAACATAGCCTAAGGGCCACATGTATGAAGTTTAGGTCTAAAACTCCCTTTTTTGTCCATAGTTTACTATGGGCAAAAGAGTAAGTTTTAGACCTCAACAGTTTCATACATTTGGCCCTAAGTCTTAAAGAAATTGGGCTGTAAACATCTGCGCATTCCACGTGGTATATGATTAAGTTCAAAATATTCATTTAGGGTAAGTAAATGTAATCCAAGAGTCACTTTTTATTTAGAAATGGAGCGACTGAAAAATAAAACCTGGCGAGCACAAACTAGATAAATGGAAAAATAAAAATGTATGGCATTTTGAATGCAGGGATTAAAATTAAATTCCAAACAGGTATGAATATTACCTTGGGTTGTCCGGTCATAAAAAAACAAAACATTTTAGTGGGCTGGGGTGAGGAAGAAATGGAAAAAGATAAGACTTTTCAATTCAACCAGCTCTGTTCCAGCACTCCAGGCCTATAGTACCCTTCAATAATGTCACGATCATTAGAATGTGATCCTGTAGCCAATCAAAGGCCTTAGAAGTCATCTGCCTTTTGAACAGGAAGAGGCCTCTGAGGCCTGTGAAAGCTTCACTTGGATAGTGAATATGATGTCATTGACCAGGAGCAGCAGGACTGGAGCTCAGCCCCTCCATGGCCCACTAAAATGTTCATTTTTAATACCTGACAACTCCTTTTAAAAATAGGTGGTGTAATGAAGGGGGTTAATAAGGAGGAGTGATTTAGAATAACCGTCCTGTGTTGTATCATAATAACAAGGATCATTGTATTGTTGGAGTGGCTGTTTGATTATTGACCTGCGATCTACAGAATACATTTGACGTTAAATAGAACCCGGAGATTGAGATGTAACCATGTACAGTACAGACTTTCATGTAAGAAATATTGAAATTGCCCTAAAATGCTGGTGCAAGATCATTTAACATCTTGACATTTAATCTCGTTTCATACATTTATATATCATCATTTCAAATAGAGCCATAACTTCAGTCCAATACTTCCCTATGTTTCCTTCGAGACAGTTTGATGCACATTACAAGAAAAGTGAGGCTTTCTGTATTCTGCAATTTATACAATACATATTTTTTTCTGGCAGTTGATCCATCAGTCCAGCAATCATAAAACAAGCCGAACACACATACAGCATTCAGTCTCAAAGGAAAGCAGAAAAATGTTGCCATAAAATTCAATTTTTATCCTTTCACTAACAGCCAATATAAATACACTTAGAGGAGCGAGTTTAGGAAAAGCAGTATACATCCTAACAATAGGATCATTTGGTGCCCATTCTGTGAAATGGTCTGGCTAACCTTCTTTAGTCAGAGGAATCTGGATTTGTCCTAATCTTGTTAGCCACTATTTCAGCAAGAAAAATAACTGTGTAATCCCCCTTTCCTTTCCTTTCAATTTAGAATAAAGCCCTAGGGCTTACTCTTATTAAAGTCTGTAGATATCCTTTAGTACATAGCATGGATATAACAATGAGAAGCTTCTACAATGCCTGGATACTCCACTAGTGTTTTACATAACTCCTGTAATGTTCCCTCTATGTACAGCTGCTGTGTTCTGTCGCTGCTATTCAGTAAATCTGATTAATATCAAAAAAAGGTTTTAGATTTTCTGATTTACAGTAATTATAAGGTACATGTCAATTGCAATGCTTGATATCTTAGACTGGGCCCACATACTGCAGGAACATTTCTGATGTAGCAAATCTGCAGCAAAATCTGCATTTGTTACGTGGGGACTGAGCTTTGAATTCTGCCCTATTCACTGAAAAGGTAAAACTGTATTGTAAATTGTTGCAGATTTGTGATTTAGAATCCACATCACAATGTGAAGCAAATCCATGGTGTCTGCAGTTAGCTTTACTTTAACCCAGTTATGTCAACTGATTGGTTAAAATGTGAACACTGCTAATAATAAAAATCAGACCATCAATCAATCAAAAAGTAATGATATCATTAGGAAGAATAAAAGAGGTATAAACTTGCATCAGTATTTTGAAGATTATTTTTGCTGATTGGACAGAGGGTCAAGGGTCATTACAATGACCTCGATATATCTACATTGAAACGGGGTTATAATTTATTATCTAGGACACTAATCATCTACTATAGGGCATTTTAGGACCTAATAGTTAGATTCAGGTGGGGCCGTCTTTTTCGGGTCGATGTCCCCACTTACAAACTGTCAGATAGTTTAATGTGTAGGGGTTTGTAGGGTGTACTGTTCTTTTTATAGTTTGGATATAGTTAAGTTAGTCTACATATTTCTTAAATTGTATTATTAAATGTTACGTCTTATAGTCTATTCCAGTGATTTATTTATTGTAAGTTATTAGACTATTTTGTGATACTTTGGCACTGTTAGGGTTGCTTTCATTTACCCTTTCTATTGTATACTGATTGGACAGAGAGAGGTAGTGATATAACCATGTTCGGAGCTCATTCTGCAGGAGAAGTCCTTATCTCTAAGGCTATGTTCACACGGCTTAAATTGGGACGTATTTCACCCTGTATTTCGTGCCGCACTGCGTTCAATACGGGGCAAAATACGTCCCAGTCATTACGGTAATCCATAGTTCTCATAGAGAACTATGGATTACGCCTCCTCTCCCTGCTCGCACAATACGACGCGGGGGGAAATAAGTGACATATCAATAAATGAATGCCTATGGGGCCAGCGGGTATGTTCACACGGAGTAATGCACGTCACAGTTACGGTAATTTTATAGCTCTCATAGAGAACTATGAATTACACCTTGTCTCCCCCGGAGTACAATACGATCATATTTTACGTCGGTGGAGAAAAGTGACATGTCACTTCTTCAGGGCGCTTATGCGCCGCTGAGAGTAGAAGTGAATAGGGCCAGCCTGTGCTTTAGAAGTACGCACTGATCAGCATGTACTTCTAAAACACCTAGCGTATTGTGGCCCGTACAGTACGCGCTGCAATGCGCCGTGTGAACATACCTTAACAAAATTAGCTTTTGTTTACAGATAATCAATTGTTTTCACTACAAAGATCAAATCTCCTGCACTTATGTCTCTGTAAGGTAAGAGTGGATAAAAACCTGCCTATGACAGCGTGGTGAGAAAAATATCTTCTAAGCAGAGGAGTACCTTTAAGCTCCGGGGCCCTAGTGCAACACGTCAAATGGGCCCCACATCTGCCATGTGCCACTTATAACTCTAGTATATCTTTATGTGGCAGGAGGGCTTTTGGGCCCCCTCGAGCTTCAGGGCCTGGTAGCGACTGCTACCTCTGCACCCCCTATAGCTAAGCCCTTGCTTCTAAGTGTTAACATTCCAGTTGTCAAAGGGGTGTGCGTTAGCACCGTCTGACTCGATGCACTGAGTGGACAATGGCAGTCTATGCCAGGACATACCCACAACCAGTAAAACCCACCTAACAAGTTAGTAATACATATCTAAAAGGAATTGCAGAGAAACAGCACAACCCAGATTTCTGAGAGAAGATTTTCCAGAATTGTAATATCATTGTGAATAAGGTTATTTAGTAATAATAATAATAATCTTTATTTATATAGCGCCAACATATTTCGCAGCACTTTATAATGTAGAGGGTATAATTACAGACAAAAGACAGACATTACACAGTGAAAGCTACTTACAGGTGAGACACAAGGTGTGAGGGCCCTGCTCGCAAGAGCTTACAATCTAAGGCTTGGTTCACATCTGCATTGGAGGTTCCATTCGGAAACTCCATCACAAAGGTGAAAATGGACACCAAGGGACCCGTTTCACAATGGACTCTAACGGCACCAGCCAGCCCCTATTGATTACAGTGGGTCCTTTGGGTTTCCACCTTGGTGGTCGTTGTTTAGATGGAAAAAATAGTACTTTTTTTTTGCATCATTCCCAATGGAACATGCGATGGAGGTTCCAAACAGAACCTCCGATACAGGTGTGAGCCAAGCCTAAAACAGACATGTCAAGAGATGTCACAGGTCCTCTTTAAAGTACCACTTAACAGATCTCAAAGAAATGCACATGCAAGAAATAATCTTAATGTCCAGAGATTATGATTACAAACAGAACCGACTGGAAACCAATTTCAATCTAACAAACAAAACAAGGTAAATTATGGGTCAAAATTACTAACAAAATAAGTAAACAGCAATATCAGAATCATTATGTGGCAGGTTAGATTCAGGACAGAATATTAAAAATAGGGATAGGGACTGTCAATGTGTTCTTAAAGGGGTTTTACCACAAAGTAAAACTGACGTGGGACGCTTTCAAATTAAATAATTAACATTTTCACCATCCATCGTTACTAAAATTCAGTAAAATTTTTGTTTTAGCTGCTACCTTAGTAATCCATAGTGTACAGCTCTTCTCTAGGGTATACGACCAGTGATGAGAGCTCCTCAGCCTCGGCCGCAAATGCTCAGACATCACCTATTCTCTCAAACAGCTACTGTAAGTCTATTCCCTGCCTAGTAATTACACACACTCACTGCTGAGCAAGTGTTCAACCCCAGGTGCGTTAATTCTACTCCTGTCATCTGTACTCATTAGTAATTAGTCAAACAGTGCAAACAAAGAAAAAAGAAACTTCAATTAGGTGCATTGAGAGAAAAAAATCCATATTTGGTTCCTACAGGGATAAGAACCTAGGACCCCTATACTGAAAGGTGAAATGCTAACCATTCAGCTACATTTTACTCACTGCTCTTTACAGGAACAGACCTTTGTTTGACTAGAGTGAGCACACAGTGGAGAAAAATATGGTGATGTCAAGCTTGCTGGGTTACATAAAATGCCATTCAAATAAATCATACATACCCCCTTTTGAACACACTGAAAACTGAAACAGGGCAAACCAGGAATTAAATACCTTCATGGTAAAACCTCTTTAAGTTAAATTTGTATTCAAGTCAGAACAGGTACATTTATTAGATGTAACTCTAGACAAAAATGTTTTATTTTGGATATTGCAAGGAAGAGTTAACATCCCTTTAACAATTGTTGGAACCTGAAGTACCAGCATGCCACATATGTACTAATTGTATAGGTGCAGATTAGTACATGTGTCTAACATGTGCTGCCATGGCATGCTGGCACTTGTAGTTCTGTTTAACAGCAACAGGAAGATATGGCACTATAAGTGCCAGCATTCCACAGCAGCACATGTTAAACATGTACTAATCAGCTCCTATACAATTAATATGTGTGAGGTATGGCATGCTGGCATTCATAGTTGTGGAATTACAAATGCCAGCATGTCACACTACACATATACTAATTGTATGGGTGCTGATACAGTACTGTATTTTACATTGGAGGTGGCTGGGGGAGGGTGGGGATATTGTGAGAACAGACCTGATGTGTCAGGGCCAACAGCACAAAACAAAAGCGGCGTGAGGAAAACCTGTTGTGAGCAGGAGGAAGGTCAAAATGAGATGCTTTGCCGGCTGGAATTATGGGGCGTTATTATGGGTTGTGACTCAGTGTGTGATCTTAGCACACTGAGCTAAGTCTCTATAACTAGGAGAGAGATGGAAGTCAGAATATCGTAAATCTGAGACTGCCTATATAACTAGTGATAGCTAGGTGTATTTAAGAGATTTAAGTAGGACCCTCCTTACTCTCACAAGCTAAGTGTACACTATGCTGAATAAAAAAATAGAATCAAAAACTAATGTTGCTGCTACTCCCTTTAGAGGTGAAAAAGAATACTACAATCAGATAGAAGAGAACACCGCTTTTCCTCCTAGAAAGCAGTCCAGAAAGGTGGCAGAGTATTCACCTTCATACAGTACATGAAACATTACTTGTGTGCCAGGGGCGTAGCTACAGGGGATGCAGAGGTAGCAGTCGTTACCGGGCCCTGCAGCCTGAGGGGGCCTCAGAAGCCCTTCTGCCACATAAGGAAACACCAGCATTGTACACGGCAGCTTGGGGGCCCATTTCACTTTTTGCACTAGGGCCCTGGAGCTTCCACTTATGCCTCTTTGTGTGGCAGTTATTGTATAGGAACTTAAAGAGGACCCGTCAGCTCTCCTGAAATGTCTTTTTAGTAATACCTGCATTCCCCATGAAATAACAATGTTGTAGTACCTTTTAGAACTCTTTTTTGGGGCAGTCTTTTGTAAATTGACAACTGGAAATCCATTTCTTTGTGATGGAGGTATCTCCCTGAACCATAGTTGCCAACTTTTGAAAATGAAAAAGCAGGAGACTTAAGACGGCGGCGCGCGTAGCAAAAATTTGCATGGACACGCCCATCTTTCAGTATGCCACACCCCACTCCACCTAACTGCATAACGGCTTTGGAAGAAAGCCAGGTAGATGCCCTTATAGCCAGGTAGTAACCCCCCATAAGCAGGTAGTGCCCCTTACAGGCAGGTAGATGCCCCCTTGTAGCCAAGTAGATGCCCCTCTGTAGCCAGGTAGGTGCCCCCATTGTTGCCAGGTAGTGCCCCCATTGTTTGCCAGGTAGTGCCCCCTCTGTTGCCAGGTAGATGCCCCCTCTGTTGCCAGGCAGTGCCCCCATTGTTGCCAGGTAGTGCCCCCTCTGTTGCCAGGTAGATGCCCCCCTCTGTTGCCAGGTAGATGCCCCCTCTGTTGCCAGGTAGATGTCCCCTCTGTTGCCAGGTAGTGTCCCCTCTGTTGCCAGGAAGAGCCCCATTGTTGCCAGGTAGTGCCCCCTCTGTTGCCAGGTAGTGCCCCTCTGTTGCCAGGTAGATGTCCCCTCTGTTGCCAGGTAGTGCCCCCTCTGTTGCCAGGAAGAGCCCCCATTGTTGCCAGGAAGAGCACCCATGGTTGGCAGGCAGAGCCCCCCCCCTATAGTTAATAAAAATAAAATAATAAAATCCACTTACCTCACCAGGCTCCTGCAGCGCTGCCAGCTCCCGACCGATCTCCTCAGCGGCGCAAGGGGAAGTGAGAGCAGCCGCGCGTCACTTCCCCCTGCGCTGCTGACCTGTTTGCGCGGCGCACACACCGGCGCCATACATACAGGGGGAGGAGGGAGGAGGGAGCCCATCCCTCCTGCCTCCTCCCTGCCAGCGAGACTCCGGGCGGGTGAAGCGGGCGCAGCGGCCGCTTCACCCACCTGTAGGAGCGGCCCGGCGGCGCAAGAGTAGCGCACTAGCGCTACTCCAGCGCCGCGGCCATTTAAATAGCCCCCGCCGCCTTCCGGCGGCGGGAGGGATGCCAACTCCCCCGGGAGGGCGGAGGGGGACACCAAATAGCGGGACCCCCCCGCCAAAAACGGGAGAGTTGGCATGTATGCCCTAAACAACCTGGTATGGTCAACAATGATTGGACAGAGTCATAGTAAGTAGAGACACACTCCCAATTGGAAACACTCAGTTGTCAATTTATTCATACATTTCTAGGCGTAATAACAGAGGAATGCACATTGCAGAATTCTAAGACACTCAAGAATTGTTACATCATGAGAAGCACAAGTATTTTCTTAGACCCATCAAGAGAGGAGAGAGGTCCTCTGTATCCCTCCATGGCTGCATTAGTTGGGTGTTAATGATGTCATTTCAATATCAATGCAGAAAATTGACGATGACTCTTGTTATTATCATTCAATATTTCTTCCAGTTTTTTTCACATCCTGCATCCTTTAAGTAACTAATGAAAGCATCCAGTAAATTCTTACAATGTATGCTGTTAATATTTGACATGTAGAGCAAAAGTTATGACTTGCTAGTCAGTGCTCCGCATTGTCTCCCTATGACTTTTACCTGTTCATTAAATGTACTATATGTTAACATTCTAGGAGTAATTGGAACTGAACATAACATTAACACGACAAACTCTTAAAGGGATGCATTTTGTCAGAAGGGTAACTAAGGATATAATGCTAAATATACAGAAAGCTTGAATAGCATAGACCCAGTATGAGAGAGTCATTCAGAAGAGTTATCAGACAACCTCTACGGTTCCCTTGCAGGCATGGAGGACACGCCGCATTTAGAGAATATGGTATTTTTTACTTCAAGTTGAAAAACAGGGGTAAAATATTATTTATTTGTAAGACTGGAATAAAATGATCAACTCCATCAATCACTTGATGTGATGCTGCTGCAGCTGTAGCTGTAGTTTCCTTCGGGGCTTACCAAGTGTTCGCCATCACAAGAAGGTGCATTTTTCATCTTGGCAATCCTGCATTGCACCTGTTTACTGAGGTTGCTAATGTCATGGGAAGGAGGATATAAAGTATCAGTTTGTCAACATTGTATCACTTTAGAGATCTTGCAGTATAAGATCAACTTCCTTTTCTACTGCTGGTATCATAGTTACATCGACTTTGGCATACAAGTTTATGGATTTAATTTATACAGATAATATATAAAAAAAAAATAGTTATAACATTTTTTATCTATTGTATTGTAAAAACATGAGATTTGCCCTTCTTCTTCGTCTACACTCGATTATACTCACTTCAGCAATTTATCTTTCATAAATACATTTTTAAGGGTTTACTGAATTTGAATCAAGTCAGAGACAATTTTTACCTGTATGATGTTTCATACCATAACACCATGCAGTTAGATGATGCCATTCTGTCTACCTCTGACTGCCTCTAGAGGGAGCTTACAACATAGCAACGCATACAGCCTATATAATTATATAGAATTCACTAATAAAAAAAAAAGTGTGCCATGATCTCTCCTCTAGTGGCCACTTTTTTTTTTACTTTTTGATTGATTTGGGATTATTTGAAAACCCTCTTCTTATGCAAAGCTTTTGTCTCCTTTGTAAGTAATTGCATTTTACTAGCTTATGTCATCACTAGTTTGTGAGAGTCCATGTTGCATAGAATGTTGGTTATGCTTTAATTCACTATTTCTTGCTCTACCCTCCTGTATACTTTTGGCTGTTGTATCACGTTGCCTGGCAGCCTGTAGGCAGCACTGAGATGTTCGTCAAGATGTCACTTGATCCTCGTGGCCTATTTAAGTCTTTATTTATTTCTATTCCTAAATTGTACTATCTGTATCACATGACCTCACCTACAGCAATGCAGTGGTTAACTCTTCCAGACACGAAGCTCTGTTACTATGTAGCTGTTTCTAATGTGTTAATCAATGTCTGCAATATAAACCCTGCTAGTTCTCTCATGACTACCTAAGTGTCAGTGCAATTAATTCTGGTCCTTTCCTCTGCACTGCCATCTTTGCTGCCTCTGTATAAGCCATCTTTTTATATGTTGTTTTATAACTTGTTCTCGATTATTGTGTTCTGACTATTAAATGATTACATGGACCTTGTAACAATCACGGCTTGCATAACATATAGAACTGGACTGGGGATCTCTTCCTCAATCCCCTAGTATTAACAGCTTAATAGATAAAGCAGTCTGAACAAAGTTACTTGTCTTGCAAACTCTTTACTTCATCAATTTTTATAAATTTTTAAAGCCCAACATTTCTTAGGGCATATAGAAACATGTAAGAAGATGAATACATTACATAAAAACCTGTGACACGATTATGCTGCCGCACATTCATATTTTCCAACGATACATTATGGCACTTAGCTCATTCTTTGATACATTTCCTTGGTACACAGTCTTAGGAGACAACAATGCGGAGCTCGAACGCCAGAGTCACCATGAGAGCCACCTGACGTCCATTCGTGACGTTTCGGAGGGAACTCCTCCTTCCTCAGACTACGTCATTCGGCGACACCCTCTCAGTGGAGACATAGAAGCTTCCCTTCTAGATATTTATAGAGATGTCACACAGATACATAACAAGATAATAGAATAAAACAGACACACAACCACAGATTTAACAAACAATTACTAGCATCTACTCTACTACAAAAATGAACGCAGGCTGAAGACTTCGTTCAGACCCTTAGGAATCTGAGATTCCAGTTTAAAAATCCAAAATCCTCACGCTGGAGGAGGCGGGTACGCAATAAGTTGTTATCTTTACACATCCCTTCTTCTACTATACACCACCAAAGTTCATGTATTTGATGACCTGTCTCATGAAAGTGGCATGCCACTGTAGTCTCGCCGAACTTACTCGGCTCTTGTGGTTTATTTACACTGCAATCCAATCTGGCCCTATAGTTTCTAATAGCTGATTTATGTTCATTCAAGCGATTACTAATCGGGCGGCTAGTCTGGCCAACATAAATTTTGCCACACGGGCATTTCAACACAAAAAAGGCATTCTTAGTTAGACATGTGTAGAAGCCTTTCATAGGTATGTCATATCCTTTCAGTGGATGTTTAATACTATCCCCTTTTATTATAGAGCTGCAATTTAAACATGACAGGCATGGGTATGTAGCTCTTCTACTAGATTTAAGCAAAGGTTGATGGTCCTTCCATGTCTGAATGTATTAACAAATCACCAAAAGATTTGCCTCGTTTATGTACAAAACAGGGACCTCCCTTAAATAAGTGACCATATTTCGGGCCAGTGTCGTCTAATGGCCTTTTGTATTATATCAAAGTGATGGTCATATTTAGACAGATACATAATGCAATCCTTTTTCACCTTTGCTTTAGGTTTAAGAGCTTCACTACGATTAATAGCAGACACTTCATATCCTGTTTTTTCTAGATCTTTTTTTTTATACCCTCTTGCTACAAATTTGTGAATTAGCTCTTGCATATTTTTAAGATATTCCTGGTCTGTAGAGCAAATACGTCGTGCCCTCAAAAATTGACCCCGTGGTATCCCTCTGAAGGTCTGTGGAGCATGAAACGATTCGCGATGTAGCACGTTATTGCGGTCTATTGATTTACTATATAGAGTTGTTAAAATCCCTGTTTCCTCTTTATGTATTTCTACATCCAAATATTCCATGGTATTACGATGTTTATTCAGGGAAAACTCTATAAGCGGATGACACTGATTCAAATACCTCTGAAATTCATCTAATTTGGACTCCGTGCCCGTCCATAGGATGAACACGTCATCCACATACCGGACCCATAACGCTATATCTGAAGAACATTCTGATGTATATACATATTGTTTTTCAAAAGAGGCCATGTATATATTGGCAAAACTAGGGGCCACCAGCGACCCCATTGATGTGCCCTGTGATTGTAAGAAAAAACTTTCTCCAAAATGAAAAAAAATTCTTAGTCAGTACTACATCTAAAAGACGCATCAAAAACGCAATAAATAGGTTGGACAACTTGTGGTTACAGTTAAATGCTTCTCTTACAGCCTCACGTCCCTCAGCATGCGGGGTATTTGTAAAAAGACTCTTAATATCCATGGTACATAACCATCACCAAATTGATGAAGTTAAGAGTTTGCAAGACAAGTAACTTTATTCGGACTGCTTTATCTATTAAGCTGTGTTCTGACTAGCCAGCTATGTCTGACTATGCAGCTGCCTCATTCTCTGTGGATTTTTTTGCCTAGTACCTATAGACTGACTCCTATACTCTGTGTTCTCTTTAAGGGTATGTTCACTCGGCGTTTTGGATCCGATTTTGGATACGTTTTTAGCTGCGTGTTTGGATCTGTGTTTCAGACCCTAAAGGGACCCAAACACGCATCTAACAATGTGCAGTGTGATTTACATTGCTTTCAATGTAAAACAGGCATCAGCGTTCAGACGGGTGATCATCAATGCGTGTTTACTTGTGTCTTTCGGATCCGTTTAAAGAATTGATATGTCAATTCTTGATCCGAAAGACACAGCAGACGCCCTATTATAAACTATAGTGTGCGATCCTGCTGCAGCCAAAACACTTCCAAACATGCACCTGCATGTTTGATGCGTTTTGGATGCAATTTACACAGTGCTTTTGGATGAGCTTTTCGGATAGAAAATGGACCCAAAAATGGATCCAACACACCATGTGAACATGCTCTAAGACTGCGAAAATGCCATGAGTACTTTGCGCAAACAGGCCCTAGGGATGAGAGCTAGGTCTCTGATGCCACTTACTGGAAGTACCATCACATACAGCTGCATCCAATCTATTAAAGGTGCCTAGGGCCAGCCAGTGGAATTTCATTCTAGGGGTCCACTTTTTGGATTTGATTCTGAGGTCAACTGGTGGACTTGATTCTGTGAGTCCACACTACAGCCACTGTTCATGCCTCTTATACTCTTATACTACCTATAGCATGTTGCCTCTTGCAGTTTAAAAGAAGCAACAGGTCTGCTCAGGGGCCCACCGGGGGTTTCCCCTGTTCCCTTTTGGGCCAGTCTGAGCCTGGACCGATGTACTTCCTCTATAGGGAAGAGTCTCCTATCTCCAGACATCTGTTTCAGGGTGTTTGCTGCTTATCTGTGCAGAGCTGGGTTGTGGCTGGCTGGGTGAGAGGCTGTTGATATAACTCTAGAGGGTAAAGTTCTTTTTCTTGAGGAGAACACCATGAAGGTTTATGGAGACTTATAGGCCAAGCAATGCTCCCTTAGGTAACAATTAAGCAAATAGGCTCTAGAAATTCCCCAGTCAAGTTTCAAAGCTCTTTAATGGTTTGGGTGTGGCTATAAGAGAAATTACTTTCAATAGGTGGCACCAGAGGCTTAGCTCTCTCCCCAAGAGCCTATTTGATTTCCCAGGGACTATTGTACCACTGTTTGCAAACTTATCAATGCTCAATTTTGTGACAGTTTATAACAATCTTGACTGCTTCTGCCTCTAGAGATTCCTAATTAAGGTAGCTAGATGCTGTAGCTCAGTGTGCATTTTAGGAAAATGCAATATAACCCTATATATTAAAATTATGCCAGCCCCAATGCTTTAAATTGAGGGGATGTTCCAGAGCTTAGATGCCATCAACCACAATGTTATTGAATACCATAATCATGTGCTGTAACAATGTCAGATAGGAGTACCCACTGAATTGTCAACCACTTTGACCTCATGAAAGTGGCAATTGTATTCAGACCTTTGCTTGACAAAACCTCCTAATGCAGTATTTAAAGGGTTGTTCTTGCTATGCTGTTTCATGGAGGCTGCTCCTCACAGCCAACCTCAGGCTCACACTTCCTGGTGAGTCTATGGGTGGATCTACACCAGTAATTGGCATATCTGTTATTTCTAGCTGATCCTGTTACATTGACAGGAGTGCAGGAGACTTGTAAAATGTAGTGAACAAGGCTACAAAGCTCTAAAGGGTTAATATGTGTCAGTAAAATAGATAAAGAAGCTCTTGTGCTGGAGACGGCACCAGGGAGGGATCACCGTGGTCGGACAGGGCAGCTGGAGCAATTAGAGCAGATAGAGATGGTCGGTAACCTAGAGAAACTTGTGTAAACAAGCTGGAGATACTCTCCACTATAACCTAAACAAAGCAAAATCAGAACACGTACGCAGTTAAAGCTATCAATGAAAAACCGCCTTTAAGAACTGACCAGGACTTTCATGAGTTAAAAGTATGAGGCTGCAAGGGGTCTCTGAAAAGGGTCCTTAAAAATTAAAACAGTTTAGTAGAGACAGAGGTCTGCTGATTATACTTTGTTGTTTTTCTTTATCCTCATACATGCATTATGTTTCCTGCCTTCTATTAATCAGTACATAGACATTTTCAACCTTGAGAAAGTCATGGCTAATTTTATCCATTCATAAGCAGATAGTTAATCTGCTCATAATAGATTTGCTTCATCTCTTTAATATTTCATGGTCTTGTGCTGGAATTTCTTGAGTAATACTTTGTGCTGAAATTTTATGAAACAATGCATGACCTAGGACGGAGTATTATATTTCATAACCGTGTCCTGGTGACACAAAAGTAGTGCAAATATCTGGGTTCTTTTAAGGGTTCAACCTAAACTAACAGAAGGTAATGCGAGTAATATTCAGCTGCTACAGTTATTATCTTCAAAGAGGCAATCAAACTAATTTGTAGTCAGACACATACCATTCTTCTGTTTAACCTTTTTTAATTATTCTCCATGGATCATATATATATCGATAGGCATGACCATAGACGCACACATTATTCCCATAGTCCATATAATAAAATTCCCAAGAAATTGTCAGCTACAGTTACACTGACCTGAGCAGTGTCATCTACATGCCCCCACATCAATGCTAGGCATGTACGACCTTAACAGTATCATCCACAAGCCCCGGAACTTACCACTGGCCTTTGACACTCATCTAGGTCTTGATGGCGTGACACTTTGGGACTTATGTATGAAAACTGTCTAGCAGTAGGATTGTCTTTGTTGCCCATAGCAACCAATCAGAGCTCAGCTCTCATTTAATGCTCTGGAAAAATAAAAGCTTAGTTCTGATTGTTTGTTATGGGCAACAAAGACAGTCTTACTGCTAGACAGTTTTTACACATAGGCCCCCTAGTGTCTATCTACATGAATATATGCATGTTTGAAGGTACTGTCCATTCTGCCCATTTTTTAACTAAAAATAATTTTTCAAGACTTTTAAAAACCTCCCTACTACCTTCTACCATGCTAAAATAGAAAATTAGACCATACATCACCTTCTCCTGCATAAAACAAGGCTTCATACAACTGTGTCATTGAAAAAATAAAAAAGATATTGTAACGGACGGGTAGTGGATCCGCTGGACCACCGCAGGCGATGGTGGAAGCCCACGCCAGGGAACGGAATCTAAGTAGGTCCGGTTTTCACCAGAGCCCGCCGCAAAGCGGGATGGACTTGCTGCGGCGGGAGTCTACCAGGTCGTTCCACTGGCGGGACTTGCCTGCGGTGGCGGCCAAGGGTAGACGTAGTACAGATTCGTCAGGCAAGCTCGTGGTCGGGGACAGGCAGAAGGTCAGGACAGGCGGCTCTGGATCGTAAACGTGGACAGGCAGACGGTCAGGGCAGGCGGCAAGAGACATGGTCGATAAAAGTAGGCAAGGGTACGGTAACGGATAACAAACTAGATGGGAACCTTTCTCGGGGTAACCACAAAGGATCCGCAGGGCCCAGGAAGGGGCCAGACCTAAAAGGCGTCCCGGCAAGAAAATTCCGGGGCGCACTGCCCCTTAAATTTCAAAACAGCCGGGCCGGCGGCCCAGGGGCGGGGCCACGGCGGGAGGCTGAGGGACTGACGGAGCGGGGGCCGGGTAAGGGGGGTGTGGCAGGGTGGGAGCGAGGGGCCCCCGAACCCGGTGCGGGACGGGCTCCGCTGAAGCCGCAGCACGGACGTCCTGGACCAGCGGGTCGCGGGGCGCCCGTGACAGTCCCCCCCCCTTTGGGGCCCCTCCCCCCTGGGCCCCCCTCTCTTAGGGGACAAAGAAAACCCTTGGATGGGATTGGGTTTTCGGGAAAATTTTCTCCTCTGGCCCCCAAAACCCTTCTTCGGCCAAACCCCTTCCGCTACCAGAAAGCCCGTTTTCCTCTATTTTCCCCTCTACGCAGGACCCTCCTTGACTTAAAAGGGGAAGGAAGCATCACAGGGGTGGAGGGGGGATAGACTTCGGAGAAAAAACTTTTAAGAACCGGGGTTTTGTGAGAGAGTGGAAAGAGTTGGGAAATTCTCATGGTGGGGGGAAACCCGGGAGTTTGTAAGAAAGGGATTTACGGGTGTACCCCAAGGGGCCCGGGGAAGCGGGGTCCCAATTTGTGGGAGGGATTTTAAGACGGACATAGGGGGCCCACAGCCAACCTTGTCACCAGGGGAAAAGACAGGAGGGGATTTCTTCCTTTGTCGGTTTGGGTCTTCAGCGCTCGGAAGCGCGGGCAGAGATGGCGGGTCGGGGCCCAATGGTTTTTATGTCCTGAACCAGTGCGTCCGCGCAAACCTCGGAGGGAGCTGCAAGGGAGAGGTGGGGGGGGATGAAACCCGTATACAATGTAAAAGGGGGAGCCCCCTGCAGATTCTGAGTCCGGGGTTTGTACGAGAAAACTCGCCCGGGCAACAAGTTGGACCTCGTTTTGGGCGTGCTGAAGAATGGCGTAATAACCTCCCAACCTGGTTTACTTTTCCCCACCGGCCATTCGTTGGGGTGGTAAGCAGCAAAGTCGAGTTTCACCGGGGTTTGGGGAAAACACGGGCACGCCAAAAACTTGGAAAAAACTGATCCCCGTCCGGGACGTTTTGTGCGGGGCCCTGCGAGGAAAAACATGTTGGAAAAATAGGTTGCCAGACGGGGGGCCCGACGGCGGCCGGCAGAGAGACGAAATGCGCCTTTGGAAACCGATCAGTAGTCACCCAAATACGGTTGCCAGCCAAAGAGGAGATTTAAAAAAAAGTCCATGCAATGTTGGTCCAAAGTTGCGTCGGAAGGGGGTAGAGGGTGTAGTAGGGCCTGCCGGCTTGTGACGAGGCGTCTTTTGGGGGCACAAGGTTAAAGGGCCTAAACGAAACCCTTGACACCCTTGACGAGCTCTGGCCACCAATAAACCGGGGATACAACAGGAAGTCTTCCGAGCCCCCGGGGAAACCGGCCAAAAAGGCAAGGGCCCCTTTTCAGGATGCGTCTGGGGAGCAGGGGAACGTAGGTCCCCCCCGGGGGACCTTCCCCGGAGGTAACGGGAGCAGCCGAGAAAAGGGCGTTCTGGGGGAATTATTCGGAGGGGATTCCCACCACCACTCGAACCCCGGGGGAAGGGGGCGCCCCCTTGATGTTTTTCTCCGCGGGCCGGAAGTAAATTTGGTAGTCGAAACGGGAGAAGAAGAGCGACACCTACCCGGGAGGGTTTTAATCGTGAGCCGTTGGAAGAAGGTTTTTGTGGTCCAAAATAATCAAGGGGGAGGGCGAGCCCCCCCCAATGGGTTTGCGCCATTCTTCCAAAGCATCTTGATGGCCAAAAAATCACGGTCACTATGGTATTTCCTTTGGGCCCCGGGGGAAAAGGGTTTTTTGGAGAAAAAGCCCACGTTACGGTCTTCCCGGGGGCCCCTTTTTTGGTAAGAAGGTCCGCCCCCCACAGACGAGGCATTACTTCCAAGGAAGGGGGTTTTCCGGGGTGGGGCCCCAAAGGGGACAGATCTGTGGTAAGGAGTTTTGGCTTTGCGAAGCCCCTCAGCTTGGGGGCCGCTGCGGGGTTTAGCGTGTTTCCTAGTGAGACCCACTATCGAGCCAAAAGCTGAGAAGGGGGAAAAAGGGCGAAAAAAATTACAGAACCCAAGAAACGTGTTGGCACGCAAACCGACTGGGCGTGGGCCCCTGCAACACGGGTGACAGCTTTGCGGATCCATTTTTTAGGCCCGATCAGAAATAATGTACCCCCGAAACGGGAAAGGGGGGTTTGGTGGAAAGGCACTTCTCCAGCTTGGGATAAGGTGATTATCCGGAGCCGCTTCAAAAATGCGGCATGACAATGGTGGGGCTCGAGGTCAGGCGAGTACACCAAAATTGTCCAGATAGACCACTACGCAGGTGTAGAGAAGTCCCCAAAAAATTTATTCCGGGTCCTGGAAACGGCGGCGCATTACACAGTCCCCAATGGCATTACCAGGGTACTCGAAGTGGCCCCCTGGTTTGAAGGCCCCTCCATTCTCGCCCTTGGGGTTGGACCAAAATTGAGGCCCCTCTTGTTCCCTTTGGGAAAAAACCCTTTTCGCCCCCCGCACGGTCAATTATCCGGGGATCACGGGTTTGGGGGGGACCGGGGTTTTTCACCGTGATCTCATTCAACCCCTAATCAAGCAGGGTCGCAGGTACCCTCCTTCTTTTCCACGAAGAAGAATCCTGCCCCCCGGGGGAAGGAGGCTTCCAATAAGCCCCCTTTTGGGATTCCACGTATGTATGGCATGGTTGTGTCTCCGGAATGGATAAGGGGTAGACTCTGCCCGAGGAGGGTGGGGCGGGGGGAATGGTCAATCGGACAATCATAAGGACATTGCGTGGGGGGTCTTGTTGTTTGGAGAAGACTTCAGCCTCCTGGTAAGGTGCGGGAAGACCCGCTAGGGTTAGTGGGGACCGAAAAGGGGCGGACCTGGCGAGGTGTCACCAAACAGCGAGACCGAACCCCGGGCCCCACGCAAAACCTCGCCGTCGCCCCTTTTGCACCGGGGCATGGCGCTGCAGCCAAGGTAGCCCAATAGGGGGCGACGAAAACCGGGGTAACACATGAACGATGTCTCCTTTTTGTAGTGCCCCCCACTTGGGGGGACAAGGGTCAGTACGGAAAGACTGGGCACGGAGGATCTCCCTGCGGAGGGAAAAGGACAAAGGGGTTCTCCAGGGGGGAAACCCCGGGAAGGCAGGTTGGGACACCCGTGCAGCGTCCAGGAATTTCCGCAGAACCGGGGGTCCAAGAAGCTGAAAATTTAAAAAGGGGGCCCGGCTTTAGTGCCGATAGGGCCGAAATGTTCAGGCGGGGGAGAGACTGACACCTTAGGGTGTTCCCCCACGTAGCCTAGGTGTGCCCGTTCTCCCGGACGCGTGGGGGGAAGCAAAACAACGGAGGAGATGATCAAGCTGCCCCAGTAGAGACATGATTCCCTTTTTCCCGCGGTTAAATTTGTGGAGACGGTGGGGTCTATCCCCTAAAACCCCTTCCACGGCTGGTGGGAAGGAGACGGGGAGGCCGTAGAAAAACCGGTGCAAATGAGATGGACGGCCTGTACGGGTGGGTTTTTGCTCTTGGCGGGGCCCTCACGTTTTGCGAATCGGATGTCAAACCGGTTTGCCCCGGGGGATTTTCTCGCTTAAAGAAGACGGAAGGCCCGGGGGGGCGAGTGCATCCCTTTATGGGGTGGGGAGGCCTTTCTTGAACGTGGGGCCATAGCGCATCGTTCCCGGTTAGCTGATGCTAGTGTGGGAATTTTCACGGCGTAGTCTCCAACGGAAGAGTTCCCTTTCTGCAGTTCAACAGGGCGGTTTCGGCAGATGAGGCACGGAGGTTCCCCGAAAACATCCGGAACTTAGAGAAATTTGGTGACGGCCGTGATTGGGGCACCTCGGTCCCATAAGGGGTTTCCCAGGCCGGGCTTTCCGGAGAGGAGACTGCCACAAGGCCCCCTTGGGTCTTTCTGCGGGAAAATGACCTGCCCTGGTTCCCCAAAAAGGGAGCACGGGGGAGAAACCCCTGCAACCTGGAATCCCCTCAAACTTTGCGGGATGGATAACCGGAGTTTGGGACCGATGGGCAACTGCCCCGGGGAGGAAACCCCGCGCGACTCTCTGCTGGGTGGCGAGAACTGCTCACCCGGGGGAGAGTTGCCGAGCTGTGCGCTTGTGCGCGATCTTTGGAGTTGGCCCAACGGGGGGAATTTGGGGCATTGGCACGACACCCTTGGCGGGATCCCGGGGGGGATCCTTTGTAACGGACGGGGTGGATCCGTGGGGCCCCCAGGGGTGGTGGGAACCCCCCGCCCGGGGAAAGGAATTAAGTAGGGGCCGGTTTTACAGAGCCCCCGCAAAGCGGGGGACTTTTGGGGGCGGAGTCTACAGGTCGTTTCCCCCGGGATTGGCTGCGGTGGCGGCCAAGGGGTAACGAGTAAGATTCGTCAGGGAAACTCGGGTCGGGGGCGGCAGAAGGTCAGGGGAAGGCGGGTCTGGATGTAAACGTGGAAAGGGAGACGGTCGGGCGGCGGCAAAGGACGGGTCGTAAACGTAGGCAAGGGGTCCGGGGACACGGATAAAAGCTGAAGGAACGTTTTCCAGAGGTGAACACTAAGGATCCGGCGAGGGGGGGCAGGGGGGGCCAGACCCAAAAGGAGAGTGCCCGGCAATGCAAATTTTCCCGGCACTGCCCCTTTTAAAATTTTAAACAGCCCGGGGCCCCGGCCCCTAGGGGGGGAGCCCGCCCGGGAGGCGTGAAGGGGATGAGCGGAGCGCGGGGGGTAAGGGGGTGTGGCAGGGGGGGGAGCAGAGCGGACCCCCAACCCCACGTGCGGCGGGGCTCCGTAGAGCCCGCACGGACGTGCCCCGACCCGGACGGGGTCGCAGGGGCGTCCGTGACAGATATGACTGTTGAAACGAAAGCAAGCAAAAATTTAAAAAATGTGCTGGTCATAATGCCTTTTTAGGCCTGGTGCTTAAGGGGTTAGGTGATCGCGGCTGTGGCATCTAATGAATCATGAGTGCTGCTACACACCACTCCATCCGCTGCAATTAAAAGGGTTAATAAAATGAATGAAAATTGGTGTCGCAGTAAAAACAGTACGCCAAAAGTAGGGAAACAAACGTGCCCCCTGGGGGTCAAAACTCTAAGGGGAATAAGATTAAAATTAAAAAAAAAAATAAAATTAAAAAAAAAAAAATATAAAATAAAAATATTAAAGTTTTTAAAAATATCCCTTTTTGCTTTTTTACAATAAAAAAATATAAAATTACCAAATTTGGGTTCTGCACTTTAAAAAGTCCAATCTGTTCAAAAATAACACTTTATCCCATACACTAAACCCCCGAAGAAAAAAAAAATTTACCAGTTCCAAAATTGTTTTTTTGGCATTTCTTTTAAAAAAAAAAATTTGGGAAAAAAAAATGATAAAAAAAACGCTGTCTTCCAAAATGGTACCAATAAAAACTATACTTCAGCCTGCAAAAATTGAGCCCTCACTTTGGTCCATATGTGGAAAAACAAAAAAATTATTGTTCACAGAAAGTAGCATTTAAAAAAAAATTTAAATAATAGAAAGAGTTTTTATTTTAGAGTACTAAAACAAGATGAAACCTCTACAAATTTGGCACCACTGGAATCATATCGACCTGCAAAATACAGATAACAAATCATTTATACTGAAGAGTGGAAACTAAACTCCTAAAAAAGGGCGCAATTGCGTCTTTTTCATGTTCCACCACACAGAATTTTTGGGGGGGTTTCCCAGTTTATTAGACGTTACGGTCAGTGGCACTATTTTAAAACATTTAGTCCCACAAAAAACAAGCCCCCATATAGCTATGTAGACACAATAGTAAAAAAAAAAAGGGCCCATGTAATACAAGCAGATTTAAATGTTGAAAAAATTACAAAAATTTTTTGAAAGTCCCCTAAATACAAACTTTATCTGTAACATCTCATTTTTGGTTTAATCTGTGGCGATCCTAGCAAGTGGAAAAAACTCAATGCACATTTCCCAAAATGCGATGCTCACCGCATAGCCCGGCTACCATCTTTGGATGCATCTTTTCGGGTCGCGCATCGCAGTTTGGAATGTACATCTGAGTTTTCCGCCACTTTCTAGGCGCCTCAGTATTAAACCAAAATATGAATTTACAGATAAGTTTTGTATTTATGGGGTTTTAATAAATTTTTTATAATTTTTTAACATTTAATCGCTTGTTCATTATAATATTGCATGGGAAAGGGTTTAGGGGCCTTCACACGGGAGAAAAAATTTTTGGGGGGACAATTGAATTTATTTCTGCTACAGTATTGAAAGAATTGAGGAAAAAATGAAAGACAAAAATCTGAAAGTGGGCTGTGACCTTAAAGAGAACCTGTCACATAGATTATGCCCCCCTTGCTGAGGACAGCACAAGCTAGTGTCAGACCTGCTGTTTCCAGCGCTGTGTCCCTTATTCTATAAGATGCAGGAGTTTTCGAGTATTTAATGCTCAAATCTGCAGTTTTCAACCAGAAAAGTCATTCAGATAGTCACTTTTTTTCAAATCCCGCACATCTGAGGCTAGCCCCGCCCACCTCAACTGATAAACCTATTACTTTGAATAGTAGAAACATGGAAATAACTGTCAGTAGGCGGGGCTAGCCTTTGGTGGGCAGGGTTAACACCTGCTCATGAATAAGATTTGAGGGGTAAATGCTCTAAAACTCCAGCATCTTACAGAATAAGGGGCACAGTGCTGAGAACAGCATGTCTGTCACAAGCTTGTGCTGTCCTCAGCAAGGGAGGCATAATCCATGTGACAGCTTCCCTTTAAGGGGTTAAAAGACTTGGAAAGCCTATTTAATGACAAACTTTTTAATGACTGCAGAAAATAGTGAATCTCCAAGTTCAGGCATGGTGTGGCATCTGACCCCTAACAATGCATGATAAATTACAATCATACATTAAAAAAATGAGTAAATAGCCCACCCAAAGGCGTTGAACGTTATTGAAAATGCACCACGGCCTTTTAATGTGGGTGTTGAATGCACATGGTGCAGTTTTAAGGCATCTTTGGTGCAGTCACTGCACTATTATGATGATTGTTATATTGCTAATCAATCTGCAGGAGTCTGAATATTACAAATAACTCAGTGAACTGCTCCCCAAGGCTGGGTTCTCATATTGTAGTTGTAAAACGCAGCAAAAATGCAGGCAAGTGAAAAAAAAACATTATTTTTTTTTAATTGTTCCAAATCACAATTGGTTACAAAACTACCTGCATTAATAAAAATTGCATCTGTTTAATTGATTGCATTCTTGCCACAACAAATATGTGAGAACCCAGCCCAAGGGTGCTTTCACATGGTGCAGTTTTGTCGCATTTTTGCTGCAGTTTTCCCGTTGCAGTATTAAGCAGCAGTGAAACTATCTTTATTAACAACACAGGCCTATAAAATTACGTAAATTGTTAGAAAGATAGTTACATAGTTTGTACGGCCGAAAAAAGACAGACGTCCATCTAGTTCAGTCTATTGTGAGCTATAAATTACGCCCATCTTCCCTGACGTGGGGATGATTGAAGTCAATGGGGCCACCACCACTTCACCCCCCCCCCCCCCCAGCGCTTTAGAAGTACATGCTGGCCAGTGCATACTTCTAAAACACCCGACGTATTGCGGCGCGTACAGTACATGCCACAATACGCCATATGAACATACCCTAACTCTCATTTGGAACACAGGTGAAATTGGGGTCAATTAAAAAGGTGGCATGAGTTTTTTAATTGCTTATGTTTTTTTTGCATTCTTCAACTGCAACAGGAGAACCCAGCCTTAGGGTGTGTTTACACAGTGTCATTTTCGGGTCCGTTTTGGATCCGAAAAACGCATTCAAAAGTGCTGCATCAATTGCATCCAACAACGCCCAGGTTAGTGTTTGAATGTGTTTTTCCTGCATCTTTCAGATCAAGAATTAATATCACAATTCTTTGAACGGATCCGAAAGACGCATGTAAACACGTTTCAGCAATCGCTCGTCTGAACGCTGATGCGGGTTTTACATTGAAAGCAATGTAAATCACACTGCACATTGTTAATACGTGTTTGGGTTCGTTTAGGGTCCAAAACACGGATCCAAAAAAGCATCTAAAAACGGATCCAACATTGGATCCAACACGCCGTGTGAACCTACCCTTAAAGTTTTGCAGACTACAAACACAATAATTGATTACTCACTTGCAACAACTTTCTAAACAATTTACAACATTTAAGGAAGCATGCTGTTAATAAAGGTAGTCTCATTGCTGTTCAGTAATGCAACAGAAAAAATGCACCAAAAATGCAACAAAACTGCACCCTTTGAAAGCACCCTTATGTTCTTGGTTTTGTAACTGTAATCAAACACAAGCAATTAAAAAAAAGTGTTTTTTTTATTAA
This sequence comes from Phyllomedusa bahiana, assembly GCA_025379985.1. Classification (NCBI taxonomy): domain Eukaryota; kingdom Metazoa; phylum Chordata; class Amphibia; order Anura; family Hylidae; genus Phyllomedusa; species Phyllomedusa bahiana. The sequence continues at coordinate 65,236 of JAODAL010000531.1, read as the reverse complement.
TGCAGGTAGTTTTGTAACTTAAGGAATGTTCATATGGCGTACTTTGTGAAATAGTTGAAAAATTACACCCAAAAACAACGTTCTAACCGCTTCTTAAAGACTGCAATGTAAAAACGTACCATCATTCACACAACGCATTTGATTCTCGTAATATTCGGCACACCTGATTATTGATAAGTCAGTTTTTTCAGACATTTATGCAGCGTGAAATAATAAAGTATAGGAGGCAGAAATCTTCTTTGGGCACTATTGTTTTCGCATTGAAATTATGCACTAGCAAGCATTCAATTTCAACTACACGGGAAATACACAGGGTGAAAATAGCATAACTGTGATTTGGAACACAGGTAAAATTTGGGTCAATTAAAAAACGCATGCTTTTTTCAATTGCTTGCCTTTTTGTTGCGTTTTTCAACTGCAATATTTGAACCCAGCCTTGGAGATGATTTCACTGATTTATTTGTAATATTCAGACTCCTGCAGATTGATTATCAATATAACATTCACCATAATAACACCCCTATACATAACTCCTACACCAAACTATAAATCTCACCTGCAAATAATACAGAATAAACTCTCTGACGTCAAGGCTCTGTAATTAAAAATACACTTATGGAACATGTGGCTGGTCCTTTATTATATTAATCCCAGCTCAGATGAAAGCAATTAAGCCTGTGCACCAAGGAAAAATGACATTATACAAGACATCATTGTCCATCTTTGACCATAATCTAATAAAATATAATCTAGCTGTAAGTGGTAATATGAATCAGGAAAAATCACGCTTAAAGGAGAGTGTCAGTTAATTAAATTGAAGAAATGGCCATTTACTGCAGGATTCAATTTTTCTTGTACACCAAAATGCCGTTACCATTCAAAGTCTAATACAATCTACTTTTATTTGCCCCCTCCAGTAGTAGGGGAGTGATGGCTTAGTTTTACTATCAATTATAATATATTTTATTTTCTCAATAAAGTTAGCCCTTCCCTCATGTTCTTTACCATGTTTTTGTTACAAACATAATTTTGTTTTTGTTTGGTTTCAAGATACCAGCAATTGCTATGACTTTATCAGAGACGACCTGCCTGGGAGTTCAAGAAACTTGGCCTATTAGTTAACGTTCCATAACAATGGTTCTCTAACACACAAATGACTACCACTTGGGTAGTGATCTACATGGTTACTATCATTTAACCCCTTCCTGACACAGTATATGGTTTTTACATGACTGCAATCTAAGGGTTATAACTTTTTTATTGTTGCTTTGACATAGTCATATGAGGTTTTGTTTTCTGTGGGATTACTTGTATTGTTTTAATGGCACCATTTAATATACAGTATGATGTACTGAAAAACATTTTTGATATTTGTATAATGTGATATATTGAAAAAAATGTGTTATGTTGTTAAACCATTTTTAAAAAAAAAATTCAGACTCATTTGATTACTAGGGGTTACTATTTCAAGTACAATACATTGCAGTAATAGTGTATTGCACTGTATTGTGCTGAAACTATGATCCTATTACAGGGTGAAATAGTAGTACTATTGTAAGACAGCAAATTTGGGGCCTTCACTGTCTACTGTTCAGCACCATGCAGTTGCAGAGCGAGGGAAGAGCAATTCGGTGACAGAGGAAAACTTCCACCTATTTTAATTGTAGTGATCACTGTTGACCATGGCATCTGAGTAATTACATGACTGGTATTATAACAAGTCTGACAGTTATATAACACAGATAGCAACTGCTATTTATGGACTGGACCATGTTCTGTGGCCACTTTGTACATGAACATACATCATATCATCATACATCTACTCCTCTGCCTCTCCCCTCTGCCAATCCCTTCAATGGCTTCCCATTGCCCAGTGAATTAATTTCAAGCTACTAACCATGACCTACAAGGCTCTCCACGACCTCTCCCCTCCATACATCTCTGCCCTAATTTCCAAATATCTCCCCTCACGCAATCTCCGCTCCTCACAGGACCTTCTCCTCTGCTCTCCCCTTATCAGCTCCTCACACAACCAAGACTTCTCCCATGCTTCACCCACACTCTGGAACTCACTGCCCCAACAAATCAGACTCTCCTCCACTTTCACCAGCTTCAAAAGCAACCTGTAAACCCATCTCTTCAGTCTTGCCTATAACCTACACTAACCTTGTTGTCACTACTTCCTCCACAAACATGTCTGCCCCTCACCTCCTCTTTCCCCCTCCTTGCAGATTGTAAGCCCTCGCGGGCAGGGTCCTCTCTCCCTCTGTCGTTCCAATTGTCATTCATCACTTATCATTGTGCTCATTTGACTTATGTTCTATATGTAACCCCCTCGAATGTACAGCGCCCTGGAATCAATGGCGTTTTAAAATAAATAATAATAATAATAATAATAATCATATCATTGGATTGGTTGTATACTATTACATCTAGGGATGAGGTAATGTAATATTTCTATACCATAATAATATGTTCAATCCTACAAAGAGATATTCCTACCTATCTGCTATGCAGGAACCTGAAACAGGACTTTATTCATTCAAATGGAGTAAAGTTGTAGTTCCTGTACAGGAAGTACAGCAGTTATCTGGTAGCCTTCGTCACTATGTAGGAAAAAGGGTTAAAGCTGTAGCATTATAAAGAGTGTCACAGCCCCTTCAGTATAAGTAGCCCTAGTGGGTCTAGAATATTACATCATCATCAACTGGTAACTTAGCAATATGATGAACTTATTGTAGTGGAAAAATCTCTCTGGTCCACCTTCACACATTTCTTTTCTATCTAGCTGAGATTACCACAACTATTTATTTCAACCAAGACTCACCTCTGTAGAATTTGCCACCACAGAACTCCCCACAATTTCAAAACCTAAATATAACCCCTATATATGGTTCTCCAGGCTACAATACTATCCTAGATATTAATAATGCCTCCCCTGGTTCACAACACAGTAATGGTATCCTATTTTGTGGTCCACAAATTAGTAGTACCCCCCAAACAGTAATAGTGTCCCCTTCAAGGTGCACTCAATAATAGTGCTCTCCACAGAGCTGCACACATTAATATTGTGCTTACAAACTAATACTGTCCTTTCTCTGTTCCCACACAGCAGTCATGCATCCTTTTTGTATTCTGTATATAATGATTCCCCCTTTTATGCCCGTTTGGTAGTAATTCCCCACTTTCGGCCCCTTAACAATAGTAATATCACCCTTCGGGCCTCCACACAATATATGTGTAGTTGTCCTCTTTTGTGTCCCCATATAGTAGTTAGATATTTTCTATACAATCTCCCACTACTTTAATAGTGCACCTTTTCTGCAAAAAAATAAAACTGATACTCAACTAAGCACCTGCTACCTATTCCTGTCTCTGCTGTCTCTGACCTGGTGTAGGAGGCATGATGCATTGATGTCATCCCACCATCTGCACCAGGTTGCTAAATCCTTAGTGTCCTGACTAGGCTGCAGGCTTGAAGCAACTTGTGGCTATCAAGATTAAGTGGTAGTCAAATATTGAATGGCTCTCTGATCTGGCATAATTATCAGCTTGGATCATTTCACAGGGATTTGGGTACAGTTAAAAGTTTTGTTCTCTGGTCAATAGCATACGGTGATGGAGCAGTTATTACTCTCATCACCCTGTCCCTTAAACCTACTCCTGAGAGGAGACAAAACTAGATTTTGACAGAAACCTAGCCAAAAGCATTTTAATCTGATCTGTGCTTTAATGGTACTCAACTAATTTTGTTAAAGGGGTATTCTCGCTACATAGATCATATCTCAGATTATGGGGACAGAAAAAATAAGCACTTTTGTAATTGGGTTACGTTACCTAAGTCACTTAGTATAGTAGATATGAGCTTTTCTGTGCATCTGTTTTCTATTTCTGCTGCAAGTCGAGACACGCCCCCTTTCTGTGATTGGCTACTCGGGACATGTCCCCGGTTAGATTCTGCCCCTGGACACGCCTCCTGCACTGTGATTGGCTGAATGACATTTCATTTACCCTGTTGAGATACGCCCCCAGACAGGAAACACCTCGGACACACCCATTGCACTGTGATTGGCTGCCTGCACATTCTGTGTTTACTCCCCTCTGAGCTTTTAAAACCGAAAGTGAAACCAGCTGCGTGAGAGGGCTGCTGGCTGTATACTCATCTCTGGGTAATTACTGACTGTTTAACTCATAGATCCCCTCATTTAACACCGTCTTATGTCCTGTGTTCCCTCTATATAACACAATCACACAGTCTCCTGCCTGATAACAGAGGGTGATAAGGGGGGAGGGGGGCGCAGTATGCACTCCTCACATGTGTTTCATCAGTTCAGGCTGGTGTATAACTGGTTATAGCACAGCAAGGAGCTTGTGGAGCCAGCCTGAAGCACTGCAGACAAGAGAACACTGCAGGAGGCTGCAGAACTGTTCTGTCCAGACTACCTTCCCCTTCCACTGCACACACAGAATGATGATGTCACAGATCTTCAGTGAAGAGAGACACGTCCACTGAGAGGAGAGACAGTCCTGACAACAGAGACACACCTGCTGAGAGGAGAGACTCGCCCCTGGATTTCAAATTTATTCTCATAGAATTAGCTGAAGAGCATGAACACTTCAACCGATAAAACCCTTTTAAGCATTGTGATAGATTTTAAGGTAACAACAAAATATGGGCTCAAAGCAGAATCAATGCCTAGATTAAATTTAAAGTAAAGCTAGTGGAAATGTTTTAATATTCTTGTCTGTTAGGCTATGTCTACACTGCACAGAAAAACGTCAGTTTTTTCAGCGTTTTTCGTTTTCTAAAAACGCTGGAAGAACAACTGTAATCATCTACCATAGACTCTAATGTAAAACCTCCTGCTGTCTACACTCAGCTTTTTTCTGCATGTTTTTTTTTACTGGTCGTCTTCTGCAACATGTTCTAAAAAACGCCAGAGCCGGGCAGAAAATTTACTACAGGAGTCTATGTAAAGCGCCGGACGTCTTTTGGCGCGTTTTTTGGCATGTTTTCGCGACGTTTTTTGCCACGATTTTTCAATGAAAACCCTCCCAGAGACCCAAGACCCACCTATAGTGGGTGTTAATAAAGGTTAATCCTTATAAAATTTGCATACAAGTGTCTGATGTGTCCTTTTGGATTTTGGCATCAGAATCAGTTTTTTTTTACAGATTTTGATGCTAAAATCCTTTTCTAAACATATTTTGGTGCAAATAAAGTTATCTCGCTACTGACGCTGAAAATAAGTTTTTTACGGATTTTGGCGCCAGAATCCATTTTTTTACGGATTTTGGTGTTAAAATTCTTTTATTAACAAATCTTGCCGCTAACAAAGTTATCTCGCTTCTGACGCCAGAAATACGTTTTTTTACGGATTTTGGCACAAGAATACGTTTTTTTTACGGATTTTGGCGCAAGAATCCGTTTTTTGGCACTAAAATAATTTTTTTTACAGATTTTGGCACTAATAACGTTATCTCGCTTCTGACGCCAAAAATACGTTTTTTTTACGGATTTTGGCGCAAGAATCCGTTTTTTTACGTTTTTTGGCACTTAAATAATTTTTTTTACAGATTTTGGCGCAAAATAACGTTATCTCGCTTTTGACGCCAAAATACGTTTTTTTACGGATTTTTGCGCAATAATCCGTTTTTTTTACGTTTTTTGGCACTAAAATAATTTTTTTTTACAGATTTTGCCGCTAATAACGTTATCTCGCCTCTGACGCCAAAAATACATTTTTTTTATGGATTTTGGCGCAAGAATACTTTTTTTTTTACGTTTTTTGGCACTAAAATAATTTTTTTTTCAGATTTTGACGATAATAACGTTATCTCGCTTCTGACGCCAAAAATGTTTTTTTACGGATTTTGCCGCAATAATACGTTTTTTTACGTTTTTTGGCACTAAAATAATTTTTTTTTACAGATTTTGGCCCTAATAAAGTGATCTCGCTTCTGACACTAAAAATATATTTTTTTACGGAATTTGCCGTAATAATGCATTTTTGGGGATTTTGGCTCTAAAATCCTTTTCTTTACCGATTTTTATGCTAATAAAGTTAGCTTGCTGTATGCAAGACTAATGTGGGTTTTTGTGGATTTTGGTGCAATAATCTGGTGCAAAATTTAATAAAGTAGTAGCACACAAAGGACAATGTGCTCACAATGGCTACAGTGATCTAAAGGAAGTGACTACTTAACATGGTAACTCCACCTGTAGGGTGTAATTTACATCCAATGGCTTAATTTGTGCATCCATTAAAAAGCAGAGCAAAGACGCTTCAAAAAACACTTCAAAAAACGCTCCAAGAAAACGAAAAACGCGCCAAAAAATGAACATTTTTTCAGCTGCTTTTGACAGGCAGTGGACAGAAAACTCAGTTTCATGAACGTTTTTAGTAATTCGTTTTCAGGTCGTTTTTTGTCCACTGCAGTGTAGACATAGCCTTAGATAGACACTGAATTCTGCTGCAATTCTGTACTTATGTGCCTAAGCAGAGATCATTAAATTTGCCAGCTTTCCAGTTTTAAATGTTATGGCAACATTTGAAAATTCACACTCAGCAATACCAATACCACAGTAATCTGACACTAAATCTAACATTTGACAACTGGTAGTATAGTTAAAGGGGTTGTTTTTTAACAATCCTTCTTTATAAAGTATATGCACCTTAATAGGACATATGGAAGGAGGTTATCTTTAGGATAGCCCATTTAACTCTGGACAAGGCTACAAACAACTGAATTTTGTATGTGTTTTAGATATTTGAATTTTAATATCTATATAAGGGTATATTCACACGGCGTCTTGTGTCCGTGTGAACATCCGCTTTTCTGATGTGTCTCTGGGTCCGCCTTAGTGGACCCAGACACGCATCTAACAATTAGCAGTGAGATTATCACTGCTGGCAAAGAGAGACACATGAGTGATCGCCGCTGCGTGTTTGCAGTGCATCTGTCGGGTCCGTCTTTCGGGTGCGATCCAAGAATTGCACGTAATTTCTTGGATCGCATCCAAAAAGACGGACCCGACAGATGCGATACAAACATGCAACGCCGATCACTCATGTGATGTCATTGCCACCAATGATAAACTCATTGCTAATTTTTAGATCAGGTCAGGTGATTGGCTGGGCCAATCTTGCAGCTTTATTTTCTTTGAAACCAACTTACAGTTTCCTTGGCTGTGTGTTTGGGATCATTGTCCAACCTCATTTTATTGTCATCATCCTGATAGATGGAAGCAGATTTTTATCAAGAATGTATTGATACATTTGTCCATTCATCCTTCTTTCAATTATATGAAGTTTGCCAGTGTAGTATGCTGAAAAATTGCCCAAGACCATGATGTTCCCAGCTCCAAACTTCACTGATGGTATGGTGTTTTAGGGGTGGTATGTTGTGCCTTTTGTGTATATTATGGCATCCAAAGAGTTACATTTTGGTCTCATCTGAGCAGACTATATGCTCCCAGTATTTCAAAGACTTGTCTAAATGTTTGTCTGTTTGAAATCTTGCTGGGAGCACCGAGCCATGATCGGTTTATGATGAAATGATGTTCGTTTCACTTCCGGATTATGACCTCAACATTTCTCAACCACTTCTTCAGTGGTTAAGAAATTCTTCTGCAAGAGAAAGAACAAAAACGAGACAGCGCTCCCTAGCGCAATAAAGCGACTTTTGAATAAAAACCACTAGTACTTATTTTAAGCACTAACCTTCTGGTGTTGTGCAAAGGAAGGCACAACACTTTTTTAAGCATCCAAATATTTGGAACCGAAAAATCACGGTTTTCCGCAGCTGTCTGTCCGTTTTGCTCTGTACGCCCGATGCACGGGGTCAGGGAAGTTGCAATCCAAAAGGTGTGAAGATTTTTTCTAGTTTGCCCAGAAAAAAACTCCTTTAAATGGACTGTAGTGACAGCGCTGGATGTCTTTTTCGTTGAAGATTTATTATAAATAGTAATTCCAATTGCATATTTTATAATAATATCACAACGAAAAAGACGTCCAGGCTGTCAGTACAGTCCATTTAAAGGAGTTTTTTCTGGGCAAACTAGAGAAAATCTTCACACCTTTTGGATAAGAAATTCTTCTGTAATCAATGCCATCAGTATGTTTTGCAATAAAAAGGTTGCAAAGGTCTTGAGACAGCTCACTGGTTTTACCCATCATGAGATGTTTCTTGTGTCGGACCTTGGTAATGAGACAGTTTTTTAATTGGCTGTCAGTCGAACAAGCTGATATTATTTTTTATTAAGTGGCAAAATTGCTTTCTAACTACTGAAAGATTTCAGCTGGTGGCACAACTTCCCAACGCTTTTTGCACCTTTCTTTCGTCATGTGTTCAATACTTTTTCACTGTATCATTTCTCATTATTACACATAATTTATGGACATCTATGGTATGATTTCTGTGGGTTGCATGCAAAGCTTTTATATTCAGCCTTTTTTTTCCATCTGGTGGGAATTTCATGTCGATAGTACCTTTAGAAATATATTTACTTATTTCACCCAGTACATATACAGTAAATATACATTCGCAAACATAGCTAGGTGCATGGGACAGTGGAATGAATTTGATGAGAGGGCTTGATTCTGTACTTGGTACCGTCTGCATTATGCTGTACGTTACTATGCAGGGCTTCGCTGTAGTTGATGTGAGTGATTATAGAAGGAGCTGCTTTTCGCTACCCTGGTGAGTGGGTGATGTGGCATCATTCTTCCTCACCCCCTACCCTGACTGGTGGGTGCAGGTCTTCACAACCAGCTACAGTCTTTCACTTTCTGGTTATACCATGGGTGGTACTATAGCAGTGATTGGCATATCAGCTCTGCTATTCCTAACTGATCCTGTTACAGTGAGATGAGTGCCGAAGGTTTGTAAACTGTAGTGCACAAGGCTACATAGCTCTAAAGGGCTAAAGTGTGTCAGTAACCTAGATAAACAAGCTTCTGTTTAACTAATAAGAAACAGCAGGAAGCAACATTACCATGGTCAGACAGGGCTGCTGGAGCAATGAAAGCAGAGAAAGAGCAGATAGATGGTTCACCTAAAGAAACTTGTGCACAGGCAGTAGATAAAAAAAAACTCATCTAAATAAAGCAAAATAAAAAAGCAATGTATTTGGTAAACATTTTTATTTACCTTTACCTGCCTACATGTTTAAAGTTAATCATTGTGTTGAGAAAGTCCCTTAAGACCTCCTCTTGCCCCAAATATATTAATACCTTAGCAAGTGGTGGTCATCCAACCACATGGTAGTAGTATTTTGGTTTCATACTGACATAGGACATGTTAAGGCTTATATATTTTAGATATGCACTCTTAAATATTATCAGCATACTAGTGAAAGCACTACTGTCCAAATGCAGGAACAATTTTACGAAACAATAACGCAGCCATATATCAAGCTACAAATATTATATGCTATTAAGTCTTGCTTGCATGCAAATGTAATGGTCAATGTATAATTTCAGCAATATATTGAGACAGCTTTGATTATTTTAGTTTGCTTCTCAACTCATAGGGTGACATGTTCTCTAGATTTATAATGAGGTGCACTCCAAAATTAGGTGCATTATCGGGCGCCCGCGGCACTTTATACTGCACCTGACATCGGGGGGGCTTTCTGGAGGCGTGTCGCATCACAACCACATGATTCTACACATTTATGACAGGAGGATGGCAAAATAAGGCACCAAACATTTAGAACAGGTAGACTAAATTAATAGTGGTCTACTTGAGCCTGAGTTGTCATTTTGGAGCTAGAAAGCACCTAACCTATGACCCGCAGTAGAACAGGTTAATAAATTCAAGCGCATTGTAAGCTACTGTTGTCTCATCTCAAAGTTACATAGGATGCATGAATGAAATAATGCTGCTTTGCTCTGTCAGTTCTTGGTCAAGCTGTCTGTAATTAGCATATGAGCTCCATGTATTCTTACTTCTCTGTTTATCAGTCTAGATTAGCTAAATTACCTTCTCTGAGTTGCAGAGAAGCTTCAGAGCTAATGTAAACAGTAGAGTAATTAGTCTTTTGTCTGAAAGATCACACACAAGCTTTCACATTGCCAGTCATGACCTGTGTGATGACATCACTCCCGCTATCAGATAAAACAAACAGCACGGGATAAGAAGTACACAGGTCGGTCACTTGGGAAACCAGAGAAATCACAGAAGGTGATAAAATCATTTGTAGCTCCTTAACAAAAAAAGATGAACAATGCAATATATTTGGAAAATGTCTTCATTTAGTGTTCCCTACATTTTGAAAGCTATTCTTTGTAGTGAGACAAGCCATTTAATGTTTCCTTTTAGAACACAAATGAAGCCAGTGCTGTAAATTAAAAGTCTAAATTCCAAAGTAGAAAGTATGTACAAAAGCTCCTTATGCAGGATTACTACCATGGCTCTGATTTAATATACTGCTTATTTCATTTTAGATTGATGTAAACTTTCACCATAATGCCACAGAAATAATAGTTCTGTAGAAAATGCAGAATACAGAAAGCGAATGTGAGCTTATTTAACTGTTATGAGATCTGTAGTCCAGCAATGGCCAGGGCACCACAGATTGCCTTGATCAAGTGTAAAAGAACAATTCTTGAATTCAAGTAATAAAATAAAATATTTCACTTTGCAGACTACTTAAAAGAAGATAATTCAGGTTGAACGCTAAGCCTAGAAGGTATTATGTGTATTTATAGATCCTCTTATGCTTGGCAGTGATCTAAAGACTAGGAATTACCATTAGAAAATGGAGTTATTCAAAGGCCTGTGTTTGTCATTCCTGCCGTTAGCCTGCTGATAACCAAAGAGCTTCCTTCTGCCATACCCCAGAGATGGTTGTCAGCTGGTGCTGAAAATGTACTATATATAAATTCAAATAAAAGTTCTGTCTAAGGAAAATGTAGAGTTGACAGGTCTCTTTGACTCAGCATTTGTAAACCAATAGTCTACAAGGACATGGAGCCAATCCCTTTTCTGATCTTTTATGCTAACTTTCAACCAATGAGAGTAATTTCAAAATCATACTCATAGATAACCATTTTTCCACTCACCATTTGTGTTGGAAAAAGTAGCTAGTGCATGTAAAGCTTTTATATTCAGCCTTTTTTCCACCTACGTAAATTCCAAAAGATTCAGAATAATACTTTCGCTACCAACAACTCCAAAGGTATAACCTGACATTCCTATTCCCCAATTCAAAATCTGTAACAATAACAAGCCATATTTTCCTTTTTTTCTCTTTTTTTAAGAGGACCTGTGACATCTCCTGATATGTCCTTTTTGTAAATATTGTGTTCCCTGTGAAATAACAATTTTGCAGGATCCTTTCTTTTAACTTTGTTGTTTTGGACCTCTGTTATTCCTGAATCTGTCAGGTGGGTGTTACCAGTTGGGGGTGGGGGTGTCGCTGCACAGTCTGACATTATCCAATCAGTGCTGACTTAGTGACTTAGTGTGTGCAAGGACATGCCCCATTTAGAACTGGAATGGTAATACCCAGCTGACAGATTCAGTAATACATATCTAGAGGGGACAACAGAACAGAACACAGAATTATAAAAGAGAAGATGGTCCTGAATTATTATTTTACAGGAAATACAAGTATTTACTAAAATGCACATAACATGAATAGGCAATTATCCTTTTTAAACCCTTAGGGTATGTTCACACAGCGTAATTGTGGCGTGCATTTGCGCTTTAATTTTGACGAAATGCGCTGATCAGCTCATGCTTCCAAAACACACGGCATACTGTGGTGCATACAGTATGCACCCCAGTATGCTGTGTGAACATACCCTTAATGCATATAGATGTAACTGTATATCCAGATACCACTTAGAGCATGTCCCCCCGGCAAGAGTTTTCAGCCGGTTTTTCAGCCGGTTTGCGGTTTTTCAGACCGCCTGAAAAACCGTCCGAAAATTAGCACAATTGTGCTCTATGGAAAACCCGTGCAGCAGTTCCCACTGCACGGGTTTTCCACCCGGCAGTTTTTCCGGCCGCGGGCCGCTCAAAAGACATTGAGCATGTTCATTCTTCCGTCCGGTTTCTGGACAGAATATGAACACCTCAATGGGAGGGTGAGGGCTGTTCTCCGCTCATCGCAGAGAAAAGCCGTCCCCCCCGCAGCCGTGGGGACGGCTGCAAAACCGGACAAATACCGTCCGGCAAACCGACCGGTATTTGTCCACTGCCGTGTGAATGCACCCTTAGGGAGCATGGAGCAGTCTTACTGCCTGACCTCCTCCATACATGGTGGTGCCACAGGTCCTCTTTAATTGAGAGAAGTTAAGCAATCTTGGCCATCAGTTCCTAAGGCAACTGCAGTATCTGCAACTTGTATACTTTGTCCGTGAACATGCGCACTGTGATGTCATGGTGTAAGGCTAATGTCCACCATATAAAATCCCAGCTATAATAATAACAGTACCATAGAAGGATGTTAAACACAGTCTTGTCTGCTAGAAGGACATATTTTACAGATTTATAATCTCAGAAAATGGCCTCAGTAGGTGGTATCTGTTGTGTAGACAACCTTCTCTGATGACTAAACAACAGAGCATGCTAGTCTAACTGGAATTCACATATCACTGTGCATGGAGGGCAATTGTCTAGACATCTACAAGGAAAGAATCTAGGAAATGCAAGTCTCTTTCAGAAATTTAGACAAAGAGACTGTTCACATAGGATAAGTATTTAGGAGGAATTCCAGGGATCGAACAACATATGGGCTACGTGTGTTTGTATGGTCGATATGTTAGTCTGCACACAGATTTCATTTAGAACTTCCTATCTTATCACAACTTCCTAATCATTGTGTGTTTGCCCTCTAGCTAAATAAGTTTCCCCTATAAATGTATCCACTGTCATAGACCCAGAGCACCTATGCGTTTTAAGAACAGCTACTTTGGCCTGGCAATAGTTAATTTTCAGGGAATAAAAAACCCAGACTTGTATTGTCCAGCTGATTGCCATTTCAACTTCTCATTAGAAATGAGGTGAACTTCTGGTCAACTTTTGAGAATGGCCATCAGGGAGGATTGAAGCTGCAGCGTGCGTCCCAAAAACTTGCATAGGCCACATCCTCTTTGTTTCAAGCCACAGAAAAATCACGCCAACTACAACTAACTGTGTAACGGCTCTAGAAGAAAGCTAATTGAGCTTTCCTGTAGGTTGGTGAGCCTATTTAGCATTCAGGAGAGTTGGGAGATAATGCTAAACTGTGCCTGAACCTAAACCACTACACTACAGTGACCATATAGTGGTAGGTATCAGTGTACACAGGCTCTGCAGACTGTATATAATCTACATAGAGGGACCATATACTGGTAGATACCAGTTTGCACAGGCTCTTCAGACTGTATGTTACCGCCATAAAGTGACTATATAGTGGTATTTACCAGTGTACACAGGCTCTGCAAACGTTTAAGTGTTTACAGTGCAGTTACATCTAGTAACTCACCAGAGACTTCTTCTATGACTGGAATTTTTCTCTTTCCCTTTTCTTCTCTATCCTGTCCAGACTGCCATGATGACTTCTCTCGGCCACGACCATTCACTGCAAAATTTACCACACAAACATCTTACAATTCTTATTTTTCCAGTACTTTCCTTCCTGTGGACACCTCCGTACAAACTCCACATGTGGTGATAAGTGGGGAGGTTATAGGTAATAGGTGCAGGTGGAAAGGGTATGGAGTGATAGATGGAGGTTAGGGTCTATGGGATAATAGGCAGAGAGGTTATGAGGTGATAGCTGGAGGTGGTGGAGTGTGATAGGTGGGGCTTGAATTTTGTGTTGTCACTAGGATACTTAACACAATAGTGGGAAAAGGGTGGGAGGAGGAGTACATAGCGCAGCTTACAATCTCCTTGTGGGAACAGAGGACCATCCCCCTGGAGATTTTGTTACAGTGGTCTGTACCCCTCAGAATCATACTGTGCAGGTTGAACTCCATATCCTGTAGCCCCAGAAAATCAACCGCAGGTTTCCCGTTTGAACTGTGTTGAACTCATGGACTATTTTGGACCAGCGTTGGATTGATTTCTTTAATAAAATGGTGAAAGAGGGCTGATGTCGGGGAGTGCTTATTTGAATAAACGTGTTTTGTGCACTTTGTGTGGGGTTTTTTCCATTTAATTCCCGTGTTAGTAATCGATGATCTGACAGATGCCTCTACATTACTATCGCCCAGGCTTGCTGTCAGCCAGTGGTAGTTTTTGTCACCGCAAGGCTGACACCCTCTGTCACTATTACCCTAGTACCCATCGCACCAGGAGTTTTGGGAAGAGTCGAGTAACTATTAGAAGCAGACCCTCTAATGTGATGTTCCACTTCTGGGGCGGCTGCAGGCTGGTATTGTTAGGCTATGTTCACACGGCTTAATTGCGGGACGTAATTACGCCCCGCAATTACGCCGTGTGGACGGGGGCGGGGTGGGAGCGGGGGAGTAAGCAGGGGGGCCCGGGACTTCGCCGGCCCATTGGACTATCACTGTAGCGGCGCTATACGCCGCTAGATTCTTTAATAAAATGGTGAAAGAGGGCTGATGTCGCGGGACGTGTTATTTATAACGCGGTTTCTGGCACTTTGTGTGGGTTTTATCCATTTATTCCCGGTTATAATCGATGATCTGACAGATGCTTACATTCTATCGCCCAGCTGCTGTCAGCAGTGGTGTTTTTGGTCACCCGAAGTGACACCTTGTCACTATTACCCTAGTACCATCGCCAGAGTTTGAAGAGTGACCGAACTATTAGAAGCAGACCCATTAGTGATGTCCACTTGGGGCTGACAGTGGTATTGTTAGAGTGGGAAGAGACCTTTATCCATGGACCTTCTCTGTGATATTATCAGGCTGCAGCTGCTGGTTTTACCTTGACTAGTTATAAAAAATGGGGAGGATCCTACATAATTATTTTTTTTTTTAAATCATTTATTTATTGAGAATCCTAAAATGGGCAACTCCAGTAATCATTACAGTGGATGCCCATGTTTATATTCTCCATAATCAGCCAAGGTAAAACCGACAGCTGCAACCTGACACTATCAGAATGGGAAGGTTCATCGATACTTGTCCCTTCCCATTCTAAAAATACCAGCCCACAGTCAACACAGAGGAGGACAATCACATTAGTGGGTCCACTTCTGATGGTTACATGGCTCTAGCCAGTACCACTGGTGTGTTGTGTACATGGTTAGTGTCAGCCTCGGGCAACAAAAAACACAGATGGCTTGACACCAAGCCCGAGTGATAGTAATGAAGAGGTATCTATCAGACACCTCAATTACTAGCACTGGAATTAAATGGGAAAAAAATTCACAAATTGCACAAAAAAACTTTATTTATATAAACACTCCCCAAAAATAACCCTCTAACTATTTTATTTAAAAAAAAAAAGATCCAAAGTTTATCTGAAGTAGTCCAAATGGGAACCTGTAAATAAACAAACATTACACACATATAGGCTGGATAGTCTGCCCCTTGTGGCCTATCTTTATCCCCCTGTGATGGCCAGAGACAGAGCGCAGGGTGCAGGAGACAAGGGGGCAACTCCTGCCCCTTGTGGCCTGTCTAGCTCCCTGCAGCAACTGGAGACAGGGAGCAAAGGGCAACTTCTGCCTCCTGCGACCGCCAGAGACAGACCGCTTGGGGCTGCTCTGGCACTGCTTATCTTAAAGAAGGTTTCACCGACCCTTTAAGGGGCATGGGAGGGGAATCCCTTTTGGGGGGCCCTCCAGCCAAATCCAGCGAGGGTTGGCAAGTATACTCTAAAACCCCTCCCCCACACACTCAAATTCACACTCACACCCCTCCCACACACACTCAAATACACACTCACATCTCTCCCCTGCATACTCAAATATACCCTCATACCCCTCCTCCACACACACTCAGTCCCTCACCTCCTTCTCCCAGGGAATGCACTCAGCTGTCCTGCTGTGTCCATCCTGGATTGTCAGATGCTGCTCTGCTGTGGAGAGGGAGCAGAGCTTCATGGATCCTGCTAAGCCCCGGCCCCTCCTCCCAGCAGTGCACTGGGGTCCGTTGCTTATAGCTTGCTATATAGGAGTTCTAAGAGCATTGTTCTGCCAGCAGTCAGTGGCTTCAGGACAGCATCTCATGATGCTGCCCTTATGCTGCTTCTAGTCTAAAGAACCTCCAGATGCTGCTTTTATTGCAGAGAACCCAGGAGGGTTGGCAAGTATGGTCATAACATGACCCACATTAAAGGTTGTACAAATTCAGCATAGTACAAAGGCATTATATTTTACTTTGCATTGTCAGACTGAAGTGCCTGGGACCCACCAGTGGAAATAATTCTTGGGACCCACTGGTGGAGTTGATTTTTGGGGCTCATTCTACAGCTCATGTACATGATTGCACATACTGCACATGAATCCTTCAATCTGCCTTTTGCTTTTTGACTCACTTTCTCTGCCTTTCTCCATGAAAATCAGCCTCATGCCTGCCTTGTCCAGTTGTTGGCTGTTCAGAAGCTGCATGAATGTATGAATGAATGCATCTAATTTAATAATTTAATAATCATACTAAAAAAAAGTTATTAATACAAATTTCAACAATTGTTTTTATAAAAATATAATGCATCTAGGATAAAAAAAAACTTCCAAAATTTGGAATGTGAGGAGGTGCCATACAACATCAACTGTATTATACAGTACTTTAAGGACTCCCTATGCTGCCATACAGTCTATAAACACCGCTAAGTGTATGCATGGGACCAAAATACATTCTTTACAGATGTGACACTGCACTGTGAATACAAGCTATTGTGTAGGCTCAAGGGAGGACTTTGTGACTTCTATGTGAGCTCCGCTTGAGCATGATTGATGTGTTGAACTTTATTAGTAGAGTGTGGACTGGAACTTCCAGATACTGCTTTTTATAACGTACCTCTTGCTGTCTTTATCCTGGGTAACCAAGAGATCATTTGTGGCTTGTTGGGATTCTGTCTTGGGCTCCATAGTGTCACCTTCAGTTTTTGGCAAAATTTCAATGAGATAAGAAGTTGCAAGTGGAGTTGTTGGGGTACATTTATTAAGGCAATTGTGCCATAATTCTGGTGCAAATTATGGTTCATTCTACAAATCTCGCCTGACATCTATGTTCAGTGGTATACCATAGCCAATAAGCCATGAACCCATGGTGTGGAAACCACAAGAAGACAAAGTCATACTGCTTTAGGAACAGTAGTGTCATCAGAAAACCTTTGCAGGCATTGGTGGCCATATTTTTGTCCACACATGGCTGCCACACCACAAGACCCAGGCGTTAAAATAAATGTTTGTTATTGCCAATGGAATTTAGGATCAGTACAGTTGTTGGATACAGATGTATAGATATAGATACTGCACAGGTATCCTAATGGGTCCTAATGGTTTTGCATCCGAACCCAGTTACCTCAACTTAATCTTCCAGTCTGGTGGATAAATTGCTAAAGTTCATCAGACAGTTACTCTATAGGAGATCATTGTATTTGTTTGTGTGTGTGCAATTTATCTACCGTATTTTTTTTTTTTTTTAAAAGCATAGGTCAAATATGTCGCCTTGTACAGATAAAAATGATATGTTTTATCACTCCCATTACCCAGCTGCTTTCTCATTGACTAAACAATTTAATCTTAACATTTGCTGAAATCCAGATCTCTTCAAACATGACTGGCTGACAAATATTTCATCTGCTGCAATGTGCATCTAATGATATGGGTGACTATGGCAGAGCACGAATTGCTGCTTTTGGCACTTTTCACATATCGCTAATCATAGCTGATGTCAGAGTTCGCTATTCATTTTGCAAAGCACGCAGTGATTTCTAGTGGGGTCATGTCAGTTGGGAAAGAATTTACAGGCTTGGTCTAGTAGTCCCTTCAATTCTGCCTGTTTAATTAACTATCTTTATGTGCCTATACCTAGTTTCCTGAATATATATTTGACATATATTGCAAACTGCTTTACTTAATCATTTCACTATAGACCTTAGAAAAAAGTTTCAAAGCTAATAGAACTGGCTCATTATTGTGGTTTGCTAAGAGACAATCATTTTTTCCAACAACAATTGCTTACAGGTTTGTACTCTACAGGCTTGTACTATATATGTATTGCTTGGGATCTGTAATATAATATTAATAAACTAGTGAATGCTATACTGGCTATGCGTCTTCTAATGTGCTGAACAGTAAGCTGAATGAAAAGAGAATTACAAATACAGGATGATTAAGTAATGATGGTGCAAAATTATTTATAACCAAGAGAACATAACAAATGTATTACATGAAAAGACACAATCGGTGACATGTATAATATAGGCACATAGAGGCCAGTTCTAAATAGCTTTAAAGCAATGTAGAATGAGCCAGAATGTATCAACCTGTTCTACTGTGGGTCATAGATTTGGTACATTCTAGTTCCACTACAACGACTCAGGCTCAGATAGACCACTTTTAACTTTGTTCCAGCAGTAATGCACCTAGCTTTGCTGTCCTCCAGTCATAAATGTGTAGAATCATATGGTTATGTTGTAACACGTCTCCAGAACGCCCCCACATCTTGGGCAATTTATAAAGTGCTGCGGGCGCCATATAATGCGCCTACTTTTGGAGTGCACCTGCTCATACATCTAGAGACCAGGGCTGCGCCAGTTTTTGGGCGAATAGGACACCAGAATACTGCCGCAGCCCTGCCGCAGTACATACTTGTCGCCTTATCTTTCCAAGTTTTATCTATACATTACAAATGTTCAAAGTGATTTCTATTGGTGACAAAGTAGATGTCTAGGAGATAGTCCAGTTCTTTCCAGACGTGTGCCAGCATATCCTTGGATATGGACGCCACTGGTTCAGTGATGTGTTGTCTCAGGTCCTTCAGATCCTGGGAATGTGGGGGCTGATACACTGAGTCCTTGACGCAGTGTTAGATGTGGCATTTGTAATGGGCAGCACAATATTGATGAATCATTGTTTCCAGCAATGTTGATCTAACATTCCTGTAGAGTTCTACTCAGGTATCAGTGAACATCGAAGTGGATATGTTGAGATGCAGCATCTTGCCGATAGAGGAAGATTTGCCAAATATAGTCTATCTGTGACATAAGCCAGTATCCTCAACAACAAAAGAAGGGACTGTAGACTTTGCACCTGCTCATTGCACAGAACACGTATATTTTGGTTGAGTCCCTCATGTGCTCGATAAGGGCACTTGGTTTTTCTGAGACCCAAATTCTAACAATGAGGCAAAATGACTTTCCAACTGAGGTCAACTGTTGAATCATTGCTAAACACCAGCCTGTCTGTGAATTTATCCTCTTTCGATCCGCCCTTCGAGTCAAGGCAAAAGTCACGGCTTTTTGATCAGTTGTCGTGTTTCGCCTTCTGTATTCTGTATGGCTTACAATGCAGATGTTTTCATACAATGTGCCATACTTTGGTTTGTGGCCCCTATAGTTTCTTACTAGTTAGCCTGACCGACTTTCTAGGACTTCACTCGTACACGGCTCATATCCTGTTCACTATCTCTTGTGAAGTCTTTGGGTGGCCCAGACTTTCCCTTTTACATAAACACCCAGTAGCTTCATTCAACGTGAAATACAGTTTCTATGTGACGTACATTTACTTTGAGCGTTTCACTGTACTGTCCCTGGAGACCCCATTCTTGCAAATTCCAATACATTAAAAGCCTTTTCTTGCTTCAGTGCGGGGCAGTCTTTTACATTGGGCTGAGTAGGCGGTTGCCTGGGGGCGTCACAAGCACATAGGGACCCTCATGGCAGCTGCCTACCCTGCCCAGTGGCATGACATTGCCTCCTGCGCCGCTGTATCTCCTAGGCCGACACTCCATAGGCTTCCGACCTAGAAAATCCTGGGAGCCACGTCCTGGTGTAGGCTGTGTTGGCATAATGCTGTTCACACTGGAAACCAGCTCCCGGAGCGGAGGTGAGGGAGGTTTTTAATATTTTTTTTTTTTATCTACAGGGAGCTATATAACCTACAGGGGGGCCTATAACCTACAGGGAGGCTATATCCTACAGGGGGCTATATCCTACAGAGGGGTCTATAACCTACAAGGGGCTATATCCTACAGGGGGCCTATAACCTATGGGGGGCTGTATCCTACAGGGGGCCATTTAACCTACAGGGGGTCATATCGATGGATTTAAATCTTTTTCCAACCTTATCTACTATGTCACTGTCTTCCCTCTACTTTAAGATCTCTTTCGTAATGCCAAAGAGGATACTTTAAGATGCTCTCCGTAGTGACATTTCTAACAGTTTGATAGGGGATTTAGGGCAAAGATTAGTTTACTTTTTTATATTATGCATTGTGGATCTATGCTAGAGGCCAACTCCTTTTAAAGCAGGAGAATAATCTTTTTGCTATGCTACTCTATGTTTCTTCAATAATCAAGACTTGGTAACAGTAAGCCTATGTCCGGCACATCATCTTATGGGATTGATACATGACAGTGCAACATCCAGTCATTTGACAACCTTTTAAGTTGGACAAGTAGTGCGTTTTATGTATATGTTTATATAGTTTCTATCTTTTTGAATCCTACAATTATGAGGCATTATGCAAGTAATAATGCCTAATTTGATCACTTAAATATATCAAAGGCGTAAGCTATATCATCCAGGCAGGAATTTTTAGAAAAGAAGCTTAATGGAAACTAAGAATAACAGGAGGTTAGTGGTAGTAAAAATGTACCATATGTTTTATATGGGACAAACTCATAAAGTGACTCTTGAAGAAAGGATATGGTTGGATATTTGTTTTGCAGGTTTACAGTAAGAGCCATATACAATACATAGTCATATCTAATTTATGACAACAAGAATTATCCTACAAACCTTTCAAACTTTTAAGGAGACCAGCCATAGTCAACTATCACTCTTACATGTATGAAGGAAATGGCTGCACGAGGTCACTCAAGGCAGCTAAATTATTGATAAACTACATTGCACTCGCAAGGTAAAAGAAAACATTTTCCTATTTCCAACAGTTCAGAGAGAAAGGGAGTTGAGTATTGAATTTTACAGCTTTACAGTATTGCAGGAGACCTCATTAATATTCATCTAGATTCATGCACACAACAGAGATCTACTGCCTTTTTCCAAACAATTTGCTGTAGTGCACGGCTCTTGCCTGCACAGAAATCCCATTTATTTAGAGAACTGTAACATTTATAGATGACATGAAGGCTACAGACTGTAATTTATACAATATCATAAAATGGTTCAGGCTGAGAAGATGACCTCCTAATTGGAGTCACACAAGTGTTCCATTAATACAGAAGACTCCAAGAAGAATTATTTTATTCTGCACCAGAGAAATGTCTAGCACTTACAACAACAAATGAAAGAGGTGAAAATTAGCATATGTGGAAGAACTATAGCGGCAATGGATCATGCCCCCGTTTTCTGATGCTTTGGCTACAAAGAGAGACCTATGACAACTTCTCTTATACTGCATTTAGAAAATAGAGAATCACAGTATGAAAGTAAAATGCTCAAGGTCATTTTATTAGCAAAGTAATTCAGAAATTTAAGCATGGCTACCATTCGATGCAAAAAAAGATGGGACAAATTGTTATTTTATTGATCACCATAAAAGTAAATTCAGTTGTAGACACTCACTGAATGTTTCATAGGTCATAGTCAATGTGTCTACCCTGTGACACATTGATTTATACAACGGATACAACACGCCATGTAAGATGATTGCGGTCATTTCCTTGTCCAGTGCCTCCTTCTACTACAAACGATGTCCTCCTGTCTGTTGTGAATCAGATGACATAAGCTAAAGTCTCATTGACCACAGAGTCTAATCTCCTGACTGTCCTGGTCACACACAATATTTCTTACGGAGTTTGCAGTGAACAGAAGCTTTACCAATTAAGCAGGAAGCATTTAGGCTGTGTTCACATTTGTCAGCCAAAAAAACCCAAAAATCTGCAAGTCAGTGCAGTCACTTTTATAACACTTTTTCACGTTCAATTATTCTACAATTTTTTTTGCCTCTTATCTATAGTACATTAGGCTTTATTTTTAGGTCATTTTTACATTAGATTTTTTTTCTAATATGAGGGAAAATAGTAAACAAAAGTAAATTTTTCACACATTTTCATTTTTTTTTAACTCTAAAAGTGACCGTTAAAATAAGTTTTGCAGTTGTGTTACTTTTCCATCTCAGGCGTTTGTTGAAGGAGTGATTAAAAGTTTTAGAGTCATTAGGGAAATAACTTAAAGCTGCGGTTTGAGCTGTTAGCGGATTCTTGAATAGAATTTAATATCATGTTTGTGGAATTTTTTTGAAATAATTTTATTTTACATATTTGATCCCCCATAATGTCAGAAAAAGATCTCTGGGGGGAATTTTTGTATAATTATATATAAATGTATTTTTTTACTAATTTTACCTGTAACTGGGCCTGATATGTATAAGCCGCAGTTACAGAGGAAATATAGGGGAAAAACACCTCCTAAAGTCACTGTAGAGCTGATAAAACCCAGTAGCATCTGCAGTTATCGAGTCCTGGCAGTCGTGTGACCACCAGTGCCATAATACATATCTATATATACAGCACTCATTGAACGATTTATATACAGCGACCGAGAAGGCAGGAATGGTTAGAATCTGTCCGTGTATTTTCAGTGGAGAGCCCGGCAAACGTTTTCTTGTAGTCTGGAATATTCCTTTATTGTATACTTTATGACCCGGTAATTTTGAGAGCCGCATTGTAATATATTATTTTGTAATATATAATTGGACATCCTTCAAACACATAACGGAGTTCCTTAGTCTTCAACTTACTATTGTTAAAAGGATCCTGATCCATCCACAGAGCACCCAACTACATACAGTTGAAATCAGAAGTTTACATACACTATATGAAAAGACAAATATGCATGTTTTTTCTCACTATCTGACATGAAATCAGAATAAACCTTACCCATTTTAGGACAATTAGGATTACCAAAATTATTTAGATTTGACAAATGCCAAAATAATGACAGAGAGAGAGATTTTTTCAAGGCATTTTTATTACTTTCTGCAAAGTCAAAAGTTTACATGCATTTCATTAGTATTTGGTAGAAATGCCCTTAAACTGTATGACTTGGGTCAAATGTTTTGGATATCCTTCCACAAGCTTCTCACAATAGTTGGTAGGAGTTTTGGCCCATTCCTCTGACAGAACTGGTGTAACTGAGCCATATTTGTAGGTCACCTTGTTCGCACCTGCCTTTTCAGCTTTGCCCATAAATGTTAAACAGGATTGAGATCAGGGCTTTGTGATGGCTACTCCAAAACATTGACTTGGTTATCCTTAAGCCACTTTGTAACCAGTTTGGCAGAAAGCTTTGAGTTATTGTCCATTTGAAAAACCCACTTTCACCCAATCTTCTTTCCTCATGATGCCATCTATTTTGTGAAGTGCACCAGTCCCTCCTGCAGAAAAACAACCCCACAACATGATACTGCCACCCCCATGTTTCACAGATATGATGGTGTTTTTAGGCTTCCAAGCTTTTCCCCTTTTCCTCCAATAACGATGGTCATTATGGCCAAACAGTTACATTTTAGTTTCTTCAGACCACAGGACATGTCTCCAAAAATGTAGGTCTTTGTTCCTGTGTGCATTTGCAAATATTAATCTGGCTGTTATGTTTCTTTTGGAGTAATGGCTTCTTCCTGGCAGAGTGGCGTTTCAGCCCATGTTGATGCAGTACTCGTTTAACTGTGGATAATGACACAATCTTACCAGCTTCCACTAGCATCTTCACAAGGTCTTTTGCTTTTGTTCTTGCGTTGATATGCACATGTTGGGCCAAAGCACGTTCATCTATGAGACACAGAACCCATCTTCCTTCCTCAGCGGTATGGTGGCTGGACATTCCCATCTTGCTTGTACTTGCATATAATTGTTTGTACAGATGAACGAGACACCATCAGGTTTCTGGAAATTGCACCCAATGATGATCCAGACTTGTGAAAGTCCTCAATTCTCTTCCTGATATCTTTGCTGATTTCTTTAGACTTTCCCATAATTTTAAACACAAAAGCTGTGTGCTTTAAAATACATCCACAGTGGTGTCTCTTATTAACTAAGATGTTGCCAATAAATTTATCAGAAGCTTCCAAAGACATTACATCCTCATATGGGCTGTCCCAAATTGTTTAAAGACATAGTAACCCTATTGTATGTAAACTTTTGAATTTGAAGAGAGTAATAAAAATGTGTTAAAAATGTTCACTCTCTTTTATTATTCTCATATCATTAATTTTGGTAATCCTAATTGACCTAAAACAGGTAAGGTTTATTCTGATTTCATGTCAGATAGTGAGAAAAACATGCAGATGTGTCTTTTTATATAGTGTATGTAAACTTCTGGTTTCAACTGTAGGTGTACGTCCCCATTTTATTTCATACTTTAAGGGAGACATGTATGTACAAGGCTGTGCCAGAAGTCTGGCGTCTTTTCAGCCCGAAAACTGGCGCAGCCCTGTTCGCTATATTTTTAGTGAGGCGCACTCCAATATTAGGGGCATTACAAGGTGCCCACAGCACTTTGTAATGCACCAGAAATTGGGGGGCATGCTGAAGGCGTGTCGCACTACAACCATACGAAGCTACACATGTATGACTTTTGAATGGCAAATCCAGGTGCATTACTGCATTACCACTTTAAAAGGGGTTTACCTGAGCTAGAATTGTCTCTTTGTAGCTAGAAAGTGCTAAATCTGTGACCCGCAGTAGAACAGGTTAGTAGTTTCAGGCACATTCTATGTTACTAATGCGCGCAATAAAATTGATGCCTGGACCCCAAAAATCAAAAAGTCGCCCTAACGGCCTGTGGACAACGCGGCACATTCTTTTCTCTTTATTATCTTTCTGCTTTTTTGTACAGTTAACGTTATTAACACCAATGTGGTATCACCTCGAGAGCCAGCAGTTATACAAGGAAATCAACACAGTAAAGTAGTTGCTGGAATAAATATATTAATACTAATTATTCCACTATTATTCCTATTCAATTAACCTAGTAGATGTCATGTTATCCTGTTTCTAATTGAATGCTAGAAGATCATGACTGAAGCCGTATTTAGGCCATAGGCTATGTTCACACGGCTTATTTTGAGGCGCATTTCGCCATGTATTGAGAGTGTACTGCACTCTAATACGAGCGATATGTGCCCCAATCATTACAGTAATCCACAGTTCTCATAGAGAACTATGGATTACGCCTCCTCTCCCCGCATAAACAATACGATCGTATTGTAGGCGCGGGGAGATAATTTACATGTCATTTATTCACGGCGCTTACGCGCCGCGAGTAATGACTGTATATGGGCCGGCGGGCTACCGCCACCCCCCCCCCCCTCCCGCATCGCAGCGCGAGCTCCCGAACACCTTGCATAATTGCGGGGCGTACTGTACACCCCGCAGTTAAGCCGTGTGAACATATCCATACAGTTACTTCATGAGAGCCATTACTTTTTGTTTTCTAGATAGAGGCCTACTGCATTGAAATAAAGAGGTATGATTACAATTGAATACATATACATTAGAAAATTGTATAATTGCCTACAATATACATAAAAAATAAATGAAATAAAAAGTGGACAACCCTTTTTAGGATCCTGTATAAAACCAGGTATAAGCGCCAATCTTAAAAACGTCCAAATTCGGAAGCGACCAGGATGCCAAAAAAAACCCGTTTCTGTTATGTCCTTTAATGTACGTTCTGAAAATAAAAACTGTAAGAAATTGGCGTCCGCGCTACTGTATTCAAAATATACACTCATAAAATAAGAAACAAATTTTCAAAAGTAGTAGTCTGCTTTAACCCCTTACCGCCTCAGCGTGTTTTTTTTCACATTCATTTTTCCCTCCTCGCCTTCCCAGAGCCATGACGTTTTTATTTTTTCAGCTACATAGATATATGAGGGCTTTTATTTTGTGGGACAAGATGTACTTTTTACTGATGTTATTCATATTACCACAGAATATACTGGGAAACTGCAAAAAAAATTCTAAGTTGGGTAAAATGTAAAAAAAAACTTGTGCCATGTTTGCGGGTTTTTTGCGGGTGTTTCGGTAAAAATTATGTGTTACCTGTATTCTACAGGTTGATACACATCCACCAATACCAAACATGTATGGTTTCTGTTATTATTTGGTACCGTAAAAAAAATTCCAAACATTTTCTATTTTTGAAATTTGCACCTCAGCACCATTTTCTGTAACCACTAACTTTTTTGTACTAACACCTATGAAGTGTACTTTTTATTGCTGGCAGTTTGAAATACATGCAACTTTTTAAATTAAACTTATTCCAATTTTTATGGGACTTGAAGTGACCAAAAAACTACAATTCTTGCATTCGGATTTTTTTTCCTCTATGGTGTCCAGCGTACAGGATAAATTATGTTATACTTTAATAGATCTGACTTTTTTGGATGCAGCCATACCAAATATGTGTAACTTTTACATTTTTAAATTAGTTTTATTTTTAAAATGGCATAAATGGTAAATTTTTTTTACACTTTAAAATATTTTTTGTAATACAATGCAGTATGGTGTACAAAGATGGCGGCTTTACTACTTTTTGCCTAGGGCCGAAAGTAGCAAAATCAAAAACATGGCGGCGATGGAAGCCTTCACAAGGATGCCATGTTTAGCAATCTGTTCTCCACGATTTTGCCACGGGCGCCTTGATCGCAATGAGGAGCGATGCGCGGCACATTTTCTCATTGATTTAGACATTACGGCCATCTTTGCCGTGGCTGCTAAGGAGTTAAACAATTAGCAGTTAACATCAGGCGGCTGTGTAATGGGATTGCAGCCCCTCAACCCCTTTATTCATACGTCCAATGTCGGTAAGGGGTTAAAAACTTCAATACAACCAAATATATTCGCTTGATATATTCAACTATATGCTTACAGCAATGATAGTAAATATAAGCATAATTCTCCACCAAAAATAAGTTCCATATAGTGTTCCAATATGAGTGGCATGATCCACAGAAATAAATAAGATAAAGCTAACAAGCTCAAAAATATTTCAACTCATTGTTGCTGAGCTGGAGGATATGCTGTGTTATTCAATCTGAGCGTCCCAGCCAGAGGTTACAGGGCACAAACTGTCCTACAGTAGTGACATCACTACCGCTGCAAGAACCTACTAGGCCATGCAGTGTTAAGTCTGCTCTATTATTATCAATAGGCCAGATTTTCACGGTACCCGATGATACCTCGAACGTAGCCCTTAATGTAGTGTGAGACCACCAATGTACTCCCTGCCTCTAAGCCCAAATTCTTGGATAAGGGTTACAGAATAATTTACTCTGCTCCTCAGTTGAGCCCTAAACCAAGTCCACTGCAACCCAAGGAGACCATATCATCCAGGTAGGCCTTGTATCATCCTGTCAGATCTGGCCACCTTTATGTTTCTTACATTTTAAAATAAACAAGGGGCTAAATTAAAGTTAAAAACATAGCAAATTCAGTGTTGTATTCTTTAATTAATAAACCACTATAAATAAATGGATAAATACAGTACCTACTACAAATATTAAATATGTGCTAATATTTACAGACCGTGATAAACATTATTGTTCAATATACTTCGGTATCACTCGCAGAGTCTGGCAAAATTGACAGACACCAAGATGGAAATTCGTACGCACCTCACTATAGTCAATGGAATTTGTCGGCAACTGTTGGTGTACATGTTTTAATGATTAGAAAAGGAGAAATGAATGCAAGACAAGTTGAACCAATGAGATACAAGACCAAAATACTGTAGGTGTATAAGTTCACTACTAAGTAATGTATAAGTAAGTTCACTACTAAGGTGTATAAGTAATACTAAGGTGTATAAGTTCAATGTGCAATTAATTAAAGGCCACTATGGCTAGCTGATTGCTCATACAAAGCACTAATAGAATATTAATGTAAGCAGCATGTCATATGAGAAGAGTAAACATGTTCCTTTATGACAAGTGAAAATCTGTGCGCGTTAAATATTGGATATTTACAGTGCCTTGTGAAAGTATTCGGCCCCTTTGAACTTTTCAACCTTTTGCCACATTTCAGGCTCCAAACATAAAGATATAAAATTTAAATTTTTTTGTGCAGAATCAAAAACAAGTTGATTGTGAAGTGGAATGAAAGTGGAACAAAATTTATTGGATATTTTAAACTTTTGTAAAAATTAAAAAACTGAAAAGTGGGGCGTGCAAAAGTATTCGGCCCCTTTACTTTCAGTGCAGCAAAGTCACTCCAGAAGTTCAGTGAGGATCTCTGAATGATCCAATGTTGTCCTAAATGAGTGATGATGATAAATATAATCCACCTGTGTGTAATCAAGTCTCGTATAAATGCACCTGCTCTGTCATAGTCTCAAGGTTCTGTTTGAAGCGCAGAGAGCATCATAAAGACCAAGAAACACACCAGGCAGGTCCGTGATACTGTTGTGGAGAAGTTTAAAGCTGGATTTGGATACAAAAAGATTTCCCAAACTTTAAACATCTAAGGAGCACTGTGCAAGCGATCATTGAAATGGAAGGAGCATGAGACCACTGCAAATCTACCAAGACCCGGCCGTCCCTCTAAACTTTCATCTCAACAAGGAGAAGACTGATCAGAGATGCAGCCAAGAGACCCATGATCACTCTGGATGAACTGCAGAGATCTACAGCTGAGGTGGGAGAGTCTGTCCATAGGACAACAATCAGTCGTACACTGCACAAATCTGGCTTATATGGAAGAGTGGCAAGAAGAAAGCCATTTCTCGAAGATATCCATAAAAAGTCTCGTTTAAAGTTTGCCACAAGCCACCTGGGAGACACCAAACATGTGGAAGAAGGGGCCACAATGCAAAATGATATGTTTGGCGTAAAAGCAACACAGCTCATCCCCCTGAACACACCATCCCCACTGTCAAACATGGTGGTGGCAGCATCATGGTTTGGGCCTGCTTTTCTTCAGCAGGGACAGGGAAGATGGTTAAAATTGATGGGAAGATGGATGGAGCCAAATACAGGACCATTCTGCAAGAAAACCAGTTGGAGTCTGCAAAAGATCTGAGACTGGGACGGAGATTTATCTTCCAACAAGACAATGATCCCAAACATAAAATCTACAATGGAATGGTTCAGAAATAAACGTATCCAGGTGTTAGAATGGCCAAGTCAAAGTCCAGACCTGAATCCAATCGAGAATCTGTGGAAAGAGCTGAAAACTGTTGTTCACAAACGCTCTCCATCCAACCTCACTGAGCTCGAGCTGTTTTCCAAGGAAGGATGGGCAAGAATTTCAGTCTCTCGATGTGCAAAACTGATAGAGATGTACCCCAAGCGACTTGCAACTGTAATCGCAGCAAAAGGTGGCGCTACAAAGTATTAACTTAAGGGGGCCGAGTAATTTTGCAAGCCCCACTTTTCAGTTTTTTATTTTTTACAAAAGCTTAAAATATCCAATACATATCATTCCAATTCACAATTGTGTCCAACTTGTTGTTGATTCTTCACAAAAAATTAAAATTTTATATCTTTATGTTTGAAGCCTGAAATGTGGCAAAAGGTTGAAAAGTACAAGGGGGCCGAATACTTTAGACAGGCACCGTATATATGCTGTCTGCTGATTGATAAGCATCATGGACAATCCTCTTATAGAAAACTTCTCAGTACAGATCATATATTGATATTTTTTCATAGTTAAGCCTTTTTACTTCTTCTTTGCTTTTACATCTATTGCCAACCTCATATCCTTTGTGTCCTCATACAGCAAGCTGCTGTTCTCACACGCACTAAGTGACAATAAAACAGTCAGCTACAATATCACTTACATACTATGTTATTTTTTGCTTCTAGCTTTGTATTTTCATCTCAGCATCCTAGCTGAATGTATTGTATTTCCCCAGATGTGGTATTTTTTTTTCCTTTCTGCCTTGTGCTCTTCAACAGAGTATTGGAGATGCCGTTTCATATCATCTTCCATTTTCTTTCAGGTGCGCAAAACCAAGAACAGGGAATAAATGATTTTTCAAAAATCACAAATCGCATTCAGAGAAAATTATACCTTATCATGTATGGTTCTACATGAAAGAATGTATATAATAACAACCAAGGACATATGGTTAACCCTTCACATATCCTAACATGAAGCCATATTTTTCAAATGCATTTTCGCTAGTGGTGACCATTATGCTGTTACAATTGAATGCATGATTTGTTTCTACAATCTAAAATATTTAATCATTTTCTTCTGTTTTAGATTACTTTTAACAGATATTGTTAAACAGAGCAGAGTATACACTCTATGTGCTATTCATATAGCATTTTTATGTGCAGTTTGACACTTAAAAATATGCATAGAAAAACACATCAAAAGTTTTTATGGGCTTCAATGGGTTTAAGCACATGGGGTAACATGTATGTATTTTGGCGCCCAGACGGCATTTTTTGGCGTGCATTAGTAGTGTAGAATGTGCCTGAATTTATAAACCTGTTCTACTGCAGGTCATAGATTAGGCGCTTTCTAGCTCCACAACGACAAATCAGGCTCAGGTAGACCACTTTTAACTTGGTCTGGCTATTCCAGCAGTAACTTGGTAGAATCATACGATTGCGCCTGGAACTCAGGGGCGCATTACAAAGTGTCGCGGATGGCACATAATGCGATTAACTTTGGAGTGCGCCTGATTATAAATCTAGTGAACAGCCCCGTACATACTTGTCGCCCATGGTGTGTTTTTATGTGATGTGTTTTATATATATTTGTGTGTGTGTGTGTGTGTGTGTGTGTGTATATATATATATATATATATATATATATATATATATATATATACTGTGGCAAACCGACCTCAGACAGTCGCAGGATTCTGCCACTAGGTGGCGTACAGCAGGAGATCTGCTGCCGACCTGCCACCGAAAACCTGGTTTCGGTGGGGGAAGGCAACCTATTGGCGTCAGTAACCATAGGTTACTAACATGTGTAAGTAGTATGGCTGCTATGCAGCTTTTGATGGGATGCCTTTCCCGGGACGGTCACAGCATTGGGTGGGTGGCCGTCCCCACGTTCCAGGCCAGGTTCGGTTCCAGTTCCAGGATTTACAAGGCCTATAAAAAGCCTGTCTCTCTAGGTGATCAGGGGGCGTGGTCTGATACCTGAGAGTGGAGCTGGAGAGAGGCTTTAGCCCCCGGAGGCTTAAGGGAAGCCCAAAGGTGTGCGGTGAGGATACCGTGTTTTGTGGGTCTGGATGGTAGGTCCAGACCACTGATAGGCAGGGTCTGTATTTGTATGTGAGTTAGTGGCTAGACGGCCTAGGGTTTGGTTTGGTGCCTGTGTTTGTATTATATGTTTTCCTGTGCCTTAATAAAACAGGCTGACGCCAGAAAGAAGCCTGTGTCAGTGTGCCATTCCGTCTACAGAAGCGGCGATCCCGGAGTTAAAGTAACCCCCAGGACGGTCCAAAATGGCGTCCAAGCACTAAGCGAGTGCTTACAATACATATATATATATATATGACAGGAATGCGTGGTAACTAGTGTTGAGCGATTTTATCGACAAAGTTGAAATCGGCATGGTTTTTATGGTGATCGAAAATTCTAGATCATGCGATAATTAAGGGTAAAATCTGAGCATCATCTAGTAAGATCGCGCCTTTTTTGGCGCTTCCTGTAATTTTGGCGGCCAGCAAATCAGATTTACAGAATAGAGCAGGGTGAGATGTGTGTGCGACGTCATGACTGGGATGTGTATGGTTGCGATTGGCTGGAAAAATCACATGACCTCGTTTTACATAGAACAGCGTTTCCTGTTTCAGCCTCAGTGTCTCTCAGCGTCTCATAGGGATAGGACCTGCGCTCTGCCTGTGGCCAAACAGCTCAGAGAAATTAGTCTATTTCTGCACAGAGAAACCTCTACTTTTAGCTGTGATCCTTCAAATTTAGTTAGATTAGTGATTTGAATATTTTTTGTATTTCGCTAGATAAATTTAAAGCAGCATCTACCGGTTTAAATACACGGCGGTGGGTGCGGGGGGGGGGGCCCCCGCGGCGAACACAGACAAGCTCTATCTATAAAGAAACACTGGATAAAGTTCACCAAGACTTAGTGTAGACATTGTAGTGAATATCTTTATTATTAACAGTTTGCTATTGAAATATTTCCTGGATATGGGCAGCTTGACTTTATATTTGATAAACATCATTTCTAGTAACTGCAGGTCTCTTTGTTATATGCAAAACTCCACTTTTATTATCAGTATACATTTCAGATAGGTGTTCATTTTAAATTTTACCCATTACACCTGTGACTGTTGATATATCCACCTTGCAGTTAAATTACAATCCAGCAATCTTGTAGTCAGCACAGGTTGTTTGTTGCCAAAAATACCGTGTATCGTACGAAAACATAACAGTTACGTGTTTTTTGACTTTTGCGCACCCAGCATTGTTCATTGACGCAGCACCTACGTAAATCTTAAAACAGCAATTCTATATTCACCACAGGTGAATTGAAGGTGCAAAAAATATCGTTTATTATACCAAAACATAACAGTTACGTGTTTTTTGACTTTTGCACACCCAGCATTGTTCATTGACGCAGCATCCACGTAAATCTTAAAACAGCAATTCTATATTCACCACAGGTGAATTGAAAGGTGCAAATAATACCGTGTATTATAACGAAAACATAACAGATTCGTGTTTTTTTTTTGACTTTGCGCACCCAGCTTTGTTCATTGACGCAGCTTCCACGTAAATCTTAAAACAGCAATTCTATAGTCACCACAGGTGAATTGAAAGGTGCAAAAAATACCGTGTATTATACGAAAACATAACAGATACAGACAAAACAGACTCCTTTTCCCGGCACTTTTTAATCTGGGGGTCAGACAGGTTTAATGGTCATACTGCGGTCCAGGACAGGTATAGTCAATGTCCAGTGAAACTAAAATGGTGGTTGAAAGACTCCTTTTTGAGTCACTTTTTAAATCTAGTGGTCATGCAGGTTTGGGGCTCATGCTGCGTTCCAGGACAGGGATATTCAATGTCCAGTTCAAGTAACATGATGGTTCAAATAATACTACCTTCTGGCACTTTTTAATTTGTGGGCGATGCAGGTTTAAGGGTCAGGCTGTGGTACAAGACAGGGATAGTGAATGGTCTGTGACTTTTTTTCTGTGACTTTTATAACCTAAGTGTGCTGCCTAAGATGTAGCATGTATCCATTTGACTGTTGTGGATGTTAATATCAGCTTCTCAGCCTTGTTTGGGGTGTAATAATGAAGGTGTTGTTGCTCTCCATAGACTTTAATGGTAATCGCTCATAATCGATGCTCACTATCGAAAAACCATATCGATAGCGGCCGACTATCGACTATCGCTCGATCTCGATAGCCAACGCAATCGCTCAACACTAGTGGTAACTATCTTTGCATTTGTCTTTTAAACTTATTCAGTGTGGAAAGTGGGTAAGGAGCTATTACACAGCTTAGCCCTGTTGGGGGGAGCTAATCCACATAATTAAAATGCTGTGAAATCTACATTGAAAAAAGACAAAACATGGCAGAAAACTGAGGTTGCCCCTTGGATTTCTGCCACGTTTTACACAGTATATTTTTCCTGAAGAAAATCTGTGTGAATAGTGTGAATCTAACCTTAGGGCCCATGCACACTATTCCACCATAGTTCCATGCATCCTTTAAAGAGGGGTTCCAAAACTGTAAAAGGCTTTTTAGTCATAAGGGGAGAATATGAAATAGAAAATTTACCTTGAAGACCTGTTATTCCAACACCTCGGCTGGTTCTGGTGATCGCAGACAGGAGTGTCAACATTAGGCTATGTTCACACGGCTTAAATTGGGATGTATTTCACGGCGTACTGTGCTCAATATGGGGCGAAATACGTCCCAATAATTACGGTAATTCACAGTTCTCATAGAGAACTATGGATTACGCGAGCTCCTGAAGTCCCGCTGTAATTGCGGGGCGTACTTACGCCCCGCAATTATGCCGTGTGAACTTAGCCTTAATTCTTCAGATGTCCCTGCATCCAATCACAGGCCACACTGGTCATGTATGGTATATTCAGCAAGAGACCGCTGCAGCCTGTGAATCATGAAGAATGAACCGGACTCCACTGTGGCTCTGGCACAAGAAGGTTTATAAGGTAAGTTGTTTTCTTTTTATTTCTTATAAACCCATTACGACTTGTGAACTTTTTATGGTTTTGGAGCTACTCTATAAGTTGTACATGGCCATAATAGGAACCCATTGATGACTATGTAACCCTATTACACCTCCTTATTTTATTCAGAAGTGTAGAGAATTTTTGTCGCAGCGTATTTTATCGCATGCTGTATTGTAGAAAATGTTTCCATAATGCAGCATCATGCTGTTGTGCCGTATGGTAGCACTTAGCCTCATGTGGATGCAGCCTAGGTTTATACAGACTCCTTTATATACGTGAGGTATGTTGAAGAAATAGTAATACCCCTCCAAAACCATTACACTCTCTTTCAGCATCTACTGAGCATGTCCTAATGCTTGTTCACCACGTGCTTAGTGTTTCTGAATAAGAATGATAGAACTCTCTGGAAAAAAAAAAAAATCTGTGCATGAAAAGAAATGACTATTTCCCATTTACTTTCATACAACTAACAGCTAGATGCTGCATTTTATCACATAAGAATCCACATAATTTCTCTCATCCGTCAAGATGTACAACTAGGTCTTAGCTCACGTAAATAGGTTCTACTTCTTTTCTGCAGAGAAAGCTATTAGATGCTGAAGATATTTTTAGCTTCACTCCAAGGAAGGCTGAGGTTTGTACCATTGCCAGACAGACCCATAAGGTCCGGGGAGCCAGAGAACCGAGGCAGTAGAGAAAGGGATTTGAAGGGCCCCAGTGTAGCACAGAAATAGCTGACAATGAAGCAGATGTGATAATGAGTGGAGCACAGCTGTAAGCAGCAAGGAACAAGGTTGTTAGAGACTTTTACCCACAAAGGAGCTGTTGACAAAGGGTAAAAGAACATTTTTTTTTCTATCTGGAGGTAAGGGTTCGAAATCTACTTTATAATTATTCTTGTTTCTCCCTTTTTACCAAGAACTGAATAGGGAACTTAAATTAACCTTTCCAAACTTTATTGGCTCAAACATCCAGTCTTTCCATCTTGTTCAAACAATGAAGTGCTGCATTGCATGTCTGGCATTTTTATAAATAAAAGGACCACTTCATTTTTTTTTTTTTCGCCTTCATTTACTATCAAATGCTTTTCGGTGAACAGCAGTGCCAGTAACTGTGCTTCCCTGCAGCTGAATACAAGACTTCTGACTGCTGCATCAGTGTTCTGTTGGGTCATGTGACCTGCACTCTGACTTCCTGAAAGACAAAGTGGGGCACGTTTATCAAGGCAGTTGCACCAGAATTCTGGCACAATTTGCGCCCAAAATAATGTCTTACATGCTTTACACCACATTTACTCTGTGTGACATGTATGCACAGGGCTGCACCAGTTTTGTGCTGTACTTTGAGCCAAAGACACTGTATGAACAGGAGCACTCCGAACTTTGGAGCAATAAGTCCTCTTGTGATACACCAAAGACACTTTTTAATGCAGCAAAGATTTGGGGGCATTCCAGGGGCGTCGCGCCACAATCATGGAGGTAGATACATTTATGATTATTTGACACTAAACCTAGGCCTATAACAGTTAGAACAGCCAGACTAGGTTAAAGGTGGTGCCTGAGCCAGACTTGTCATATTGGCACTGCAAAGCGCCTGTATGTATGACCTGCAGAAGAACAGGTTCATGCATTCTGGCACATTCTACACTGCTTTTAAGCTATTTAGAACGGGCCTGTCAGCGCCAGGATCCATACATGTTGCCCTATGTGTTTTAGACAGTTTTCAGAAACTTCTGTGCTTTGTCTGACAAAGGGGTGTGGCCTTGACAAAGGAGATGTGGCTTCATGGGAAAGGGTGTGCCTGGACATGCACCAGAAGTTAGTGGTGTAAAATTAAGCCAATTTAATGGTGGTGCAAACTTAGACTAGACAGTTCTAACCTGCTCCAGATTCACCAACACTATGATAAATGTGGCGCATTATAAAACTGTCTGGTCATACAGTTAGACACTAAATGTGCCCCACTGTGTTTCATGCTGACAGGAAGTCAGTATCTAAATACATTTCTATGAGACTGACTTTAAACCATCTATAGGAATGTATAGAGAGATTCACTTCTAGGTCACAAGATCATGTGTGTTTTAGCAATTCAGAGAACAGGTTATGTGTCACAGTTAGGCCTCGTTCACACGGCTTATTCTGCCACGTATTGGCGCCGTACTGCGTGCCGGATTTGCGCTTCAGTACGACGCCAATCCGCGGCAGCAATTACGGTAATCCACTGCTCTCATTGAGAACAGTGGAATCTGTCGCTCCTCCCCGCTCGGCGAATCCGCCGCGGGGGGAGAAAGTGACATGCACATTATTTACGGCGCGTACGCGCCGTAAACAATGCATTGTCTATCGGGTCGGGAGCGGCGCCCCCGCCGCGCTCCGGCCCCGCCCCCATCCCGCCCCTTATTCACGGCGGATTTGTGCGCTCAATACGGCGCACAAATCCGTCGGGAATAAGCCGTGTGAACACGGCCTTACAGTCAGAAATTCTACATTCAGCGGCAGGTAAGCAAAGTTACTGGCACCTAATGAGCTCTTAAAAACAAGTGATAATAAAAACCCAGAGTCATCCTTTTAAATGTATAGTCCAGGTTTAGAAAAAGATCTGATTGCGTTCCCAAAACATCACTACTCTTGTCTACATGTTGTACCAAGTTTTGCAGCTCAGCCTTTTTCAAGTGACTAGAGTTGAATTATAAGGCCTCGTTCACACGGCTTATTCACGGCGGATTTGTGAGCCGGATTGCGCTCGCAAATCCGGCGTGAATAAGGGGCGGGACGGGGGCGGGGCCGGAGCGTGGCGGGGGCGCCGCTCCCCGGCCCCATAGACTGTCATTATCTACGGGGCGTAAGCGCCGTAAATAATGTGCTTGTCACTTTCTCCCCCCGCGGCGGATTCGCCGAGCGGGGAGGAGCGACGGAATCCACTGTTCTCTATGAGAGCAGTGGATTACCGTAAGTACTCCGACGGATTGGAGCCGTACTGCAGCGCAAATCCGGCACGGAGTACGGCGCCAATCCGCGGACAAATAAGCCGTGTGAACGAAGCCTAAGGGGGCTTTCACACAGCGCAGTTTTGGTTCCATTTTAACTGGACTCCAATTAAGATGCCTTTATTACCAGCAAGCTTCTTTCACTTATCTAAACTGTTTGAAAAGGTGTTATTTGAGTAATCAAATAAGTGTGTCTGTAATCCACAAGACTTCAAACACTGTAATTGATTGCTTACTTGAAACACCTTTCTGAACAACATAGATGACTGAAAGAAGCTTGCTGGTAATAAAGGCATTTTAATTGGAGCGCAGTTAAAACTCTAACAAATCTGCACTTTGTGAAATCACCATAATGCTACACACAGCTCATAGACAATGCTAGTGCTATTTTTGAAAAAAATAGAAAAAACAACTGGACAACCCTTGCCTCCAATGTATGAAATAAAAGAGGAAATAAACCAGTTAAATTAAACAAAAATAAATGGATTAAGTTTTTTTCAACAAATTAAATCTAACTTTTTGAATCTTCAAAGTAGCCACCTCTAGATAATATAACTCAGATATTGTTCATAAATTTATTTCCAACATTGATGCAGAAGTTCCGCCAACAGTACTCCACTTGAAGCCTGCTTTGCTTTCACTCTTCTATCTAGTATTCACCAAACAAGCTCAATGGGATATAAGTCTAGAGACTGTGCAGGCCACTCCATTCTTTGAAGTCTACCGGCTTCTTCGTGTCTCCTTAGTTAGTTCAGACATTACCAAGGAGTATGTTTTGGATCAGTGTCTTACTGTAATATGAACCCCTGACCTACTAGATGTACACCAGCAGGAATCACATTGGGCATTGAAATGCTGCGGTAGCTGTTTTCATCCAGTTTGCCAAGTTGAGCAAGTTCCCAATTCTGGATTTAGACCATCACACTTCCACATCTGTTTGACTCTTGAGGCCACATGTATGAAATCTGTCTAAGTCTAAAACTCACCTTGTTGCCCAAAGCAACCAATCAGAGCGCCCCTCTCATTTTTCCAGAGCACTATATGAAATGAAAGGGGCACTCTGGTTGCTATGTGCAATAAAGTGAGTTTTAGACCTAGACCGTTTTCATACATGTGGCCCTTTGTGTCATACACTAAGGGCCACATGTATGCAACTCTTGTCTCACTTGCCATTTTACCTTTGTCATTTTTAATGCATAATTTTTATTAGTCCATAATGTTAATTGCACTACAACATTCTTCACAAATGTTGATATAGATGTAGCAAGTCTTAACTTGACATTTAAGGCTTAAATCACACAGTTATTCGTGATGTTTAATTAGACTTGTAAATAACTCCATTATTTTTATGTTTTATGTGCACACATTTTTTGGCTGCATTTTTTTCTATTCAGACGATTTTTATCATACTTTTTAAAACTCTTTACAAACAGCATATTGACTATAAATGTCCGGGCAGTTGACAGGACTCATTGAGCACTGTACATACAGATCAGCAGGAAGCCTGTAGGCTTACTGCTCACCTTCCTGGCGGTTATGTGGTCATCGGGGCTCAGTAACTACAAATTCTGCTGGGTCCTAACAGACCCAGATCAACTCTGCACTGCGTTCAGGGGCGTGTACCCCCTATAATTGGGGATAATATACCAGCTACAGTTACAGGGTAAATCAGCAACAACAATAAAAAAATCATAAAAATTCCCCCAAAAGTTTTTCTCACCTTATGGGAGAAACAATATGTAAAATAGCGATATAAAAATAAATACACAGAAATTTTTTAAAAATCAGTAATATAGCCAAAACCAGAACTTTTCGCAATGTTCCTCAACGACCTTAAAGCTATATATCATCTGTATAAAGATATCAATAACAGAAAAGTGACACAATTACAAAAATTATCTTAGTTCCACCTTTTGCTATAGCAAAAAGTAAAAAAAAAAAAAAATATATATATATAGATATATATATATATTTATATATACATATATATATATATATACTTCACGAAAGAAGGCAGCACTCCTCTGTAATAAAGATAGATGGTGCCAGCGGTGCAAACCCAGATCCAAAGGGCTTCTCAATTATACACCAAAGAAAGTCCACGGCACTCCAGGGTAGTGAATAAGAAAGATGTTTTTTATTCCTCCATGCCAATAAAGTGCGACGTTTCAACCCCCTCTCGGGGCCTTTGTCAAGCAATAATACAAGTGAAAAGCTCATATATTTATATAACATCCAATTAATGCAATGATATCCGTCAATAATATTAGATTACAGTGAATAACCATCAGTGATAAAGTGCATTGTACAATAAAAGAAGGACTACATCCATATAAGTACATGTGCCTCTTAATCATATATAACATAATCAAAGAATACAAAAGAACACAAAAAAACATATAACAAGGGGAATTAGGGAGCGGAGAAAATAATCAGCAAAACTTACA
Source organism: Phyllomedusa bahiana (assembly GCA_025379985.1). Taxonomy (NCBI): domain Eukaryota; kingdom Metazoa; phylum Chordata; class Amphibia; order Anura; family Hylidae; genus Phyllomedusa; species Phyllomedusa bahiana. The sequence goes on along the minus strand of JAODAL010000531.1, from coordinate 25,561 downwards.
TAGCAACATTGTATACACGCTGAGAAAGCGAGATTACGGCGTTTACATCAGTACACTGCGCATGACCGGAACTGGTTACCGGATGCTGAGCATGCATCCATAGCAACACGGCTATACAAAAACTTAATGCCTAGAGACGCTTCAAGTAACACAGAGCGCATGCGCATCTCAAGCGCAGCGCCTGTGAAACAAGAGCGCTCAACTAGATATGGCAAGTAAGAAACAGAGATTATAGTGAGAGGGTAACGGCGCATCATATCCTTTATTGAAAAGATAGAGCAATGTCACCATAATCCAGTCTAGAGAGTCCAAGAGGTATCTACCAAGAGAGACTCAGCAGACATGGAAAACTACTCCCTAATCATACTGTATATGGTGTTCTCCAACACCTTAATACAAAAAATATGTTGAGGTAACCCCAGGTCATGTGCTGTATAATATGAACATAGACAGATCAACACTGTGTAATAATTAATAAATCCATGTTCTCCGCCTCCACAATTCCCCATCCATTGAATCTAAAAAATAAAAGAAAGGAAAAAAATTAGATACAAAAAAAACAAAAAACAAAAAACAGCATACACTGTTGCGGCAGCTGATCATATTATCTTATCTTATTAGATATCACAAAATCAACATTTAAACCGTTTGGTTTTAACGAGTTAAGCTTAAAAATCCACTGCAATTCACGTTTCTTTAAAAGGGTAATTCGATCACCACCCCTCACTGATTGAGGTATATGATCCACAACCATAAATCTTAAATCTCTCTCCGAATGACCTAAATCCGCAAAGTGTTTGGAAACTGGAAGATCCAATCTTTTCTTCCTGATAGAATGTCTATGATTATTTAACCTAGTACGTAGATCACATCTAGTTTCCCCTACATAAAGTAGATGGCATGGGCACCACAACACATAGATTACCCATTCAGAATTAATCATTTTCATTAATGATCTTACACAGGGAATACACAGTAGAATATCGATCTTTGCAGACGATACTAAGCTCTGTAAAGTAATCAACACAATAGAGGATAATATGTTATTACAAAGGGATCTGGATAAGTTGGAGGCCTGGGCAGGGAAATGGCAGATGAGGTTTAACACTGATAAATGCAAGGTTATGCACATGGGGAAGAGAAATCCATTACATGATTACATGTTAAATGGAAAAACACTGGGTAAAAGTGACATGGAGAAGGACTTGGGATCCTGGTGGACAGTAAACTTAATTGTAGCAGCCAGTGTCAGGCAGCAGCAGCCAAAGCAAATAGGATCATGGGGTGCATTAGATGCACATGATGAGAACATTATTCTCCCATTATACAAGTCACTGGTTAGACCACACATGGAATATTGTGTACAGTTTTGGGCACCAGTGCACAGGAAAGACATTGTAGAGCTTGAACAGGTACAAAGGCGGGCAACAAAAATAATAAAAGGACTGGGTGGACTACAGTACACAGAAAGATTGGCAAGATTAGGGTTATTTAGTTTAGAGAAAAGAAGGCTTCGGGGGGACATAATAAATATTTTAAATACATCAAAGGTCAATATAGAGATCTCCCCCAAGATTTATTTATACACAGGGCTGTATCTAGAACAAGGGGGCATCCTTTACGTCTTGAGGAACGAAAGTTTCTACATAAACATAGAAAGGGATTCTTTACTGTAAGAGCAGTGAGACTATGGAATTCTCTGCCAGAGGGACTGGTCATGGTGAATTCAATAACCGAGTTCAAAAAGGGTTTGGATGCATTTCTGGAGCGTAATAATATAACAAGTTATAGTGACTAGGATTCAGGAGAGGGGTCATTGATCCAGGGATTTTTCTGATTGCCAGATTGGAGTCAGGAAGGAATTTTTCCCTAAAATAAGGACAATTGGCTTCTACCTCATTGGGGGTTTTTGCCTTCCTCTGGATCAACACCTTAGCACAACAGGCTGAACTAGATGGACGACTTGTCTTTTTTTAGCCTTACAAACTATGAAACTATGAAGAATAACAAGACAAAAAGAATTTAATCTGAAATTCTTCAGAAGTCCCTGGATGTCTAAAAACGGGTCCTTTCTGCATAAAAGAACAGTTGACACAATTTAAACATGGGAAACTACCTGTTCTAGGGTTACCTGTCAGGGATTGTTGAACAGATTTTTTTGGGGGGACCATAGATCTAACCAACTTGTCCTTAAGATTAGAAGGTCTACGATAGGAAAAAAGAGGTGGAACTTGAAATTCCAATATCTCAGGAAAACTGTGTTTCAAAATAGACCAATGCTTTCTGAAAATCTTATTAATAGGCTGACTAGCCTCATTATATGTTGACACAAATACTGTTCGTTTACTTTCTCATTTTTTGCCTGAGGAAAGAGTCTGGGTCCTATCAAGGGCACAGACACGATTCGCATGTAAATTGAGCAATGTATTAGGATATTCCCTCTCACTAAATTTTTTAACCATATCTAATAATGAAGTCTCAAAATTACATTCATCATCCACAATTCTCCTAACCCTCAGCATCTGGCTGTAGGGTAAGGATCGAACCATGGGTTTAGGGTGAAAACTTGTGTAATGGAATAATGTATTTTTGTCCGTCTGTTTAGTGTGTAACATAGAGGTAAGACCATTATCAACAATCTTCACAGTAGTGTCTAAAAACTGTATAGACTCATGTGAATAAACCAAAGTAAATTGTAAATCCTCATCTATAGAATTCAAATGTGTGAAATGAAACCAACTGCTCCAGAGAGCCTATCCAAATAAGGAAAATGTCGTCTATGTAACGCCACAATTTCAGAACTTTCTGAAAATGGTGGGACACATAGACAAAGCGTTCCTCAAAAGATGAAACAAAAATATTGGCATATGTAGGGGCAACACTAGTGCCCATAGCCGTACCCATAAGCTGTAAATAAAATTTTTCCTGAAACATAAAATAGTTACTTGTGAGGACTGTGTTCAACAAGGTCAGAATAATAGCCTTCTCAGGATCAGAAAAACTGGCTAAATGTAAAGCTTGTTCCACAGATTTCAAACCACTTTTGTGCTTGATAGATGTATATAGGCTGACAATGTCAAATGGTGCTAAAATCGCACCATCGGGGATATATAAATCTTTGATCTTACATAAAAATTCAGTGGTGTCCTGTATATGTGATTTGGCTTGTATAGCAAATGGTCTTAGGATTTTATCAAGAAAAATGGAAATATTGTTAAATAAGGAGCCCCTACCTGATACTATTGGGCGTCCTGGAGGGTTATCCAAACACTTGTGGACTTTTGGTAATAAATATAGTACAGGGGTAACTGGAGTTTTAACTATTAGAAAATCTTTTAACTCTATATCAATGAGGCCCTCCAATAAAGCCTTATCTATGATGGCTACATTCCTTTTTTCAAAATCCCATTTAGGATCATATGGCAATTCTTGGTAAACTTTAGTATCCCCAAGTTGTCTATTGGCCTCCTTAATGTAGTTCACAGCATCCATTACAACTATAGCCCCACCTTTGTCGGCGGGTTTTATAGTAATTTGTTGATTTGACATTAAATCCTGCAAACCAGAGACTTCCACAGATGTAATGTTAGGATTAGAAAACTCATGTTGTCTATCCACTATGCGCAGTTTTTGAATATCCTGTTTGACTAAGGACATAAAGGTATCCAACGCATGGGAATTAACATTAGGTGTAAATTCACTATTAGAAGGCAAATTTAAAGACTTAAAGCAAAAACTAGATGTTCTATCTGACACAAGTGAACAATCCTGATGATCCTTATACCACACTTTTAACTTTAACTGACGAAAAAAATGATGAAGATCAAGTTCTAATTTAAACCAGTCAATGTCCGGATTGAGACAAAATGATAATCCTTTCGATAATAATTTTAACTGTGCATCAGTCCAGGAATAGGAGGAACTATCTACCAGTGAAGTGCCCTCTGCTGCTTCTTCTGTGAGATTTCTGCATTGTTATTTTGTTGGCTCTTTGTAACCTGGTTTTTCCTGGTTCTGTTCCTTCGACGCCCTCCTCTTCGGGTGGGCTTCTTATATTGTGAGCTGGTAAACTGCGGTCTAAAAAAACAGAGTTATCATCCACATTCAATGAGCGAGATTTTCACGTCGCATATATGAAGCATCAGTACTCCAGGAATAGACCCGTCCCTCATCATAGTACCGTTAATCACGATGCCATTTATGGCGCTTTGTCTCTTCTAATTCAGACCGGAATTTTTCTAAAAAAACCTGTTGCTTATCAATAAACATTTTAAATGCCTCTGCAGACAATTCCTTCTTTAAAGAGGACAAAACTTTAACAATACGACCCTTCAGAGTAGATAAATCCTTTTGCAAAAATTCCATTTTAAGAAGAATTATATCAAAAGCATATTTGTTAGATATTTGTTCCAATCGCATACGAAATTCAGAGTCCTGTGTGTATAGCCGCGTTGCTATGGATGCATGCCCAGCATCCGGTAACCAGTTCCGGTCATGCGCAGTGTACTGATGTGAACGCCGTAATCTCGCTTTCTCAGCGTGTATACAATGTTGCTATGTAAGTTTTGCTGATTATTTTTCCGCCCCCTAATTCCCCTTGTTATATGTTTTTTTGTGTTCTTTTGTATTCTTTGATTATGTTATATATGATTAAGAGGCACATGTACTTATATGGATGTAGTCCTTCTTTTATTGTACAATGCACTTTATCACTGATTGTTATTCACTGTAATCTTATATCATTGACGGATATCATTGCATTAATTGGATGTTATATAAATATATGAGCTTTTCACTTGCATTATTGCTTGACAAAGGCCCCAAGAGGGGGTTGGAACGTAGCACTTTATTGGCATGGAGTAATAAAAAACATCGTTCTTATTCTCTACCCTGGAGTGCCGTGGACTTTCTTTGGTGTATATATATATATATATATATATATATATATATATATATATTATATATATATATATATATATATATTGTGTGTATATATATATATATAACAACAAATGGGACACAATTGTGAAGTGGAACGAAATTTATTGGATATTTTAAACTTTTATAAAGAATAAAAAACTGAAAAGTGGAGCGTGCAAAATTATTCAGCCCCCTTGAGTTAATACTTTGTAGCACTGCCTTTTGCTGCGATTACAGCTGCAAGTCGCTTGGGGTATGTCTCTTTCAGACTGAAATTCTTGCCCATTCTTCCTTGGAAAACAGCTGGAGCTCAGTGAGGTTGGATGGAGAGCATTTGTGAACAGCAGTTTTCAGCTCTTTCCACAGACTCTTGATTGGATTCAGGTCTGGACTTTGACTTGGCCATTCTAACACCTGGAGACGGTTATTTGTGAACCATTCCATTGTAGATTTGGCTTTATGTTTGGGGTAATTGTCTTGTTGGAAGATAAATCTCCGTCACAGTCTTAGTTCTTTTGCAGACTCCAACAGGTTTTCTTCCAGAATGGTCTTGTATTTGTCTCCATACATCTTCCCATCAATTTTAACCATCTTCCCTGTCCATGCTGAAGAAAAGCAGGCCCAAACCATGATGCTGCCACCATGTGTGACAGCAGGGATGGTGTGTTCAGGGTGATGAGCTGTGTTGTTTTTATCATTTTGCATTGTGGCCAAAAAGTTTGATTTTGGTTTCATCTGAGCAGAGCCCCTTCTTCCACATGTTTGGTGTCTCCCAGGTGGCTTGTGGAAAACTTTAAACCAGACTTTTTATGAATACCTTGGAGAAATGGCTTTCTTCTTGCCACTCTTCCATAAAGACCAGATTTGTGCAGTGTACGACTGATTGTTGTCCTATGGACAGACTCTCCCACCTCAGCTGTAGATCTCTGCAGTTCTTCCAGAGTGATCATGGGCCTCTTGGCTGCATCTCTGATTAGTCTTCTCCTTGTTTGAGAGGAAAGTTGAGAGGGACGGACGGGTCTTGGTAGATTTGCAGTGGTCTGAAACTCCTTCCATTTCAACATGATCGCTTGCACAGTGCTCCTTGGGATGTCTAAAGTTTGGGAAATCTTTTTGTAACCAAATCTGGCTTTAAACTTCTCCACAACAGTATCACGGACCTGCCTGATGTGTTCCTTGGTCTTCATGAGGCTCTCTGCCCTTTAAACAGAACCCTGAGACTATCACAGAGCAGATGCATTTATACGGAGACTTGATTACACACAGGTGGATTATATTTATCATCATCAGTCATTTAGGACAACATTGGATCATTCAGAGATTCTCACTGAACTTCTGGAGTGAGTTTGCTGCACTGAAAGTAAAGGGGCCGAATAATAGTGCATGCCCCACTTTTCAGGTTATTTTTTTTTACAAAAGTTTAAAATACCCAATAAATTTCATTCCACTTCACAATTGTGTCCCACTTATTGTTGATTCTTCACAAAAAAAATTTAAATTTTATAATTTTATGTTTGAAGCCTGAAATGTGGCAAAAGGTTGAAAAGTTCAAAGGGGTCGAATACTTTCGCAAGGCACTGTATAGATTTATTTTACTGTCTTCCCTGATACTATTAGAAAAAAATCAAACCTAAAAGTAAGGTATTATATATCATGGAAAAAAGCAAAAAAAAATTGTAAAATAACTGAGCACAAGAAAACATTATAGCATTCATGTTGAAATTTACTACATGATGGTATATACCGTATATACTCGAGTTTAAGCCGACCCGAATATAAGCTGAGTCACCTAATTTTGCCACAAAAAACTGGGAAAACTTATTGACTTGAGTATAAGGATATGGTGGAAAATGCAGCAACTGGTAAAAAATGGATACCAATAAAATTACATAGGCAGGTATAGGCAGGTAGAGGCAGGTATATGTCCCCCATAGACAGGTATATATCTCCCATAGGCAGGGTTTTTAAAAAAATAAAAAAATACATGTAGTTACCTCTCTCCCCCGCTGCTCCAATGCACACCGTTTTCTGGCACAGGCAGCGTAATGTCATCAGGTCGCGCAGTCAGTATGATGATATTGCATGCAGCCAGCGCCGGATACTCCGGAAGGCCGCAAGTTTGCTTTTGGCCTTCCGTAGTATTGCGGAACAGGGAGCGCTCACTCTCTGCTCCGCAATAGTGTCTTAAGCTGTATGCGCAGTCTATGGCAGCACCTGGATGCTGTTGGCTGACTCGAGGGTCAGCTGTATGCACTCCCAGAGGAGTCTCTTACAGCTGAAGAGATCTCTGCCAGCGCCCAGGCCATGGTAGCGCTCGGATGCCAACAGTGACTCGAGTGTAAGCCAAGGAAGGCTTTTTAAGCACATTTTTAGTGCTGAAAACTCAGTTTATACTCTAGTATATACGGTAATAAATTTAGGCTGGGTTCACATCACATCATGCATGAGTTTCTCAAGTGCATGAAAAACACATAGAAAATGCATGCATTTATAAAAAGCATCAAAGATGCATGCAGCAATACACTGCATTTTTTAAAATGCAAGTTATTTTGTAATTTACTCTGATTTGGATCACAGGTGGAATGTTGGTAAATTAAAACATTTTTGCTTTTCTTTAGTTGCTTGCATTTTTGATGCAACATGTGAAGTTATACTTTGTTACATCCATGTTTATTTTTAGCCCCATGAGATATTACAACTCTATTGAGAAATTCTTAAGGAGCCATCCACACTTTTAGGGCGTGTCCCCACGGCATAAGAGAAATACCGGTCGGTGTATCCGACCGTTATTTGCATTGTTTTCAGGCCGCGCACTTGGCCGCAGAGGGACGGCTTTTCTCCGCGACTAGCGGAGAAAAGCCCTCCCCCTTCGCATAGACCTGTTCATATTCCTCCCAAAAACTAGACGGAAGAATGAGCATGTTCTATGTTTTTCGGACCGCTGGCGGTCTGAAAAACTGCTGGGCGGAAAACTCTAAGGGGAGAGTTCCTGCTGCTGGATCAAAGGGTTATAAGTAAGTGGTGTAAGCGAGTATTCTGAGCGTGCGACTGTGTCTGTTTTGTTTTTTGTGTCTTTTTGCTTAAGTGTGGGACTTAATATTGGGGGCTTTTAGAAAGGGCAGTATTAAACAGATTTTTCATATTTGTAACTGTATTTCTTCTTTTTTTTTTTTTTTTTAACAACACCAAGTTTGACAATGCTGTCCAGTGCACAACCTGTGCAATGTATGCCATCCTTGAGCAACAGTTCGAGGGAGCATACTGCTGTGCAAGATGTGTGCACACTGCACATTTAGAAGCCTGTATCCTGGATCTAAATGAGCAAGTGGCAACACTGAGATCCATTGCCAACTTGGAAGCGAGTTTTTGGAGAACTGGGCTGACTTCTGTATTGGCTACAGGCTCTATGCTAGGGACGGGCTGCACCTAAATGGGGAGGGTGCAGCTGTATTGGGGGACAAAATGGCTAGGAAGCTGCAGGAATATTAAAACTCGGGATTGGGGGTGAGGGAAACTACACATATAGCGTGCAAGATAGAGAGCTGGGAATTAGTAATAAATCAGGGGGTGGAGTGGAGGGAAGGGTAGCAATAGTTAAAAAGAATAGGGAGAAAGGAATAAAAACTGGAAAATCTCTAAATTGCATGCTGACCAATGCCAGGAGTCTGACCAACAAAATAAATGAACTAGAAGTACTAATTGCAGAAGAAAAATATGACATAGTGGGGATAACTGAGACGTGGCTGGACGATAGCTACGACTGGGCGGTTAACTTGCAGGGTTGCAGTCTTTTTAGAAGTGACCGTAAACACCGGAAGGGGGCAGGTGTCTGTCTCTATGTAAAATCCTGTCTGAAGCCAACACTGCGGGAAGATATAGGTACAGGTAGTGAACAGGTGGAATCATTATCGGTAAATATACATGGGGGTAGTAACAGTAATATAATTCTAATAGGAGTCTGCTATAGGCTTCCAAATATAACAGAACCCATAGAAGATATGCTCCTCAGGCAAATAGATGAAGCATCTAATCAGAATGAGGTTGTTATTCTGGGTGACTTTCACTACCCAGACATAAACTGGGAATCTGAAACCTGTAGCTCTCACAAAGGAAACAGGTTTTTGTGTATAACTAAAGATATATATTGACTTATAGACCTGAAAGAGTAACAAAGGTTCAGGTTGAGGGGCACCTAGGGAATAGTGACCATAATATAATAAACTTCCATTTATCCTTCAATAGAGCTTTTTGTCATGGAGCCACAAAAACACTGAATTTTAGGAAGGCTAATTTTACCCTGCTTAGAGAGGCACTAAACTGTATTGACTGGGAAAAGGTGTTTAAAAATAGCAGAACAAAAAATAAATGGGAGATCTCTAAAAACATCTTAGGCGCCCACTGTGAGAGGTACATACCATATGGTAAAAAAATAATTAGAAACAGGAAAAACCCAATGTGCATCAACATAGGTGTAAAGGAGGCAATAAAAAACAAAAAGAAAGCGTTTCAGCTACTAAAACAGGAGGGCAGTGAAGAGGCGCTAAGAAGATATAGGGAAGAAAATAAAGTGTGTAAAATAAAGATAAAGGCAGCAAAGCTGGAGACAGAAAGACGTATTGCAATAGAAAGTAAAACTAACCCCAAAATATTTTTTAACTATAAAAAATAGTAAAAAGATTAAAAAAGAAAATGTTGGCCCTTTAAAAAGTACAGAGGGAGAGACTATAGAGGGCAATTAAAAAAAAGCAAACCTATTAAACAATTTCTTCTCCACTGTATTTACCGAGGAGGATGAGCTTCCTGTTGATGAGCAAAGGGAGGAGGTAAATTCCAACTTAAATGTTTCTTGTCTAACCCAGGAAGAAGTGCAGCTCCGCCTTAGGAAGATTAAAATAGACAAATCCCCAGGCCCTGACGGTATACACCCGCGTGTCCTAAGGGAGTTAAGTAATGTGTTAGATAGGCCCCTATTTTTAATATTTATGGACTGGGCTCAGTATTTGGCCCTATCCTCTTTAATATTTTCATAAATGATCTTATACAGGGATTACACAGTAGATATCGATCTTTGCAGATGATACTAAGCTCTGTAAAGGAATCCACACAATGGAGGATAATGTGTTATTACAAAGGGATCTGGATAGGTTGGAGGCCTGGGCAGAGAAGTGGCAGATGAGGTTTAACACTGATAAATGCAAGGTTATGCACATGGGTGGAAAAATCCATTACATGATTACATGTTAAATGGAAAATCACTGGGTAAAAGTGACATGGAGAAGGACTTGGGAATCCTAGTGGACAGTAAACTTAACTGTAGCAGCCAGTGTCAGGCAGCAGCTGCCAAGACTAATAGGATCATGGGTTGTATTAAAAGGGGCATAGATGCACATGATGGGAACATTATTCTCCCACTATACAAGTCACTGGTTAGACCACACATTGAATATTGTGTACAGTTTTGGGCACCAGTGCACAGGAAAGACATTGTAGAGCTTGAACAGGTACAAAGGCGGGCAACAAAAATAATTAAAGGCCTGGGTGGACTGCAATATCCAGAAAGATTAGCAAGGTTAGGGTTATTTAGTTTAGAGAAAAGACGGCTTCGGGGGGAAATAATAAATATGTTTAAATATATTAAGGGCCAATATAGAGATCTCGCTAAAGATTTATTTATTCCCAGGACTGTATCTAGAACAAGGGCATCCTCTACATCTTGAGGAAAGAAAGTTTCTACATAAACATAGAAAGAGATTCTTTACTGTTAGAGCGGTGAGACTGTGGAACTCTCTGCCAGAGGAAATTGTCATGGTGAATTCACTAACAGAGTTCAAGAAGAGCTTGGATGCATTTCTGGAGAGTGTTAACATAACAAGTTATAGTGACTAGGATTCCGAAGAAGGGGCTGGATACATTTCTAGATGTAATATAACAAGTTATAGTGACTAGAATTCTAGAGGGGGGTCGTTGATCCAGGGATTTATTCCGATTGCCAGATTGGAGTCAGGAAGAAATTTTTTCCCTAACATGAGGTCAATTGGCTTCTACCTCATGGGGGATTTTGCCTTCCTCTGGATCAACACTTTAACACTTTAGCAACACTTTAATAAATGGGCTGAACTGGATGGACGTATGTCTTTTTTCGGCCTGACAAACTATGTAACTATGTAACTATGTAACTCGTGCAGTGGGTTTTCCATAGACTTCCATTTTAAAGTTTGTCAGCCGGTTTGCAGATGGTTTTCAAAACCGTCTGTAAAACCGTTTGAAAACCTGTGCCATGGGGACAAGGCCTTAGAAAAAAAATTGTAAACTGATTACAAGTGTTTGCTACATGTTTTTTTTTTTTTTTAAACAATGTTTTATTTTTGTTTAGTAAAAATAGGAATGAGCAGCATGATGCTGAAAAAAAATATGCCCACAATTTCCTTTAAAGCAATAATGAGATTACAAGTAACATGCACCACATTCCTTGGGGCACAAAGCTTTAATAGCCACATTCTCCTAGGTAAAGATCTGGAGCTCATTTGCAGGTCTGGGCACAAGGCATTCCATAAAACATGTTTCCATAATGTTGTTTTCCAAACACATTTCCAATGTTTTCATATCATTTGAAACTGCTTAGCAACAGTATGCAAACAAAGAAAACATTTTGAAACAGTATCTGGAAACATGTTTCCAAGTGTGGATAGGATTTAACAAAATAAAGACACCATGTATAGCAATTGTTCGTTACCCGACCTTTAAAGGGGTTCTCCAGGACAATCTTTTTATTTTTTACAGGGCTCACAACTGTATAATACTTATTTTTAATAAGTAATTCATACTTATTAAAAAATTATTTTTTTTAATTATTTTTCTGTCCTGCTGACCAAAACCAAGTAAAGATCTCTGTCCTCTCTTCCTCCCACCTCCTGCAAACCATGTGACATTCATTGTTCACATGGCCTCAATTCACATCTTGCCATCACTCAGTGGGTGTGCTTTACAGCCACACTCAGCTCTGGAACACTCCCCTGTATTGGGCTGACCAAAACCAAGCACAAAGCCCTGTCCTCTCTTCTCCCCTACCTCCTGCAAACCATATGATTTTCATTGTTCACATGGTCTCATTTAACATCTTTCCATCATTCAGTGGGTGTGCTTTGAAGTCAAGCTCAGCTCTGGAAAACTCCCCTTTAGTGTGTGTGACCTGAGCAGAGAACATAATTACAGGAGAAGGGGAACTGTTTGTTTAACTTTGAATCCAGGACTTACTAACAGTAATGGAAGCAGAAGACAGCAGTTCATAATTGGGAGATTGTGTACTGCTGTCATGAAAATGGTGACTGCAACTCTGTACATAGTGACTCGTGAGTCCTAGCTATCATTATTATCATGACAGCAAGTACAGAGCTGGGGGGATTACACACTTATGTCAGCACAATGTCTAGCAGTGATAACTGTTGAGGGAAGTCCTAGATTGCAATGCAGTCTGGGACTTGTAGGAAAGAGATGCTGGAGAACTACTGACACTCCCACAAGCAGGATGTTTCAGTGCAGAAAGTGGATATTAAGATAGTTGAATAAGGAGTTAATTGTGTTCTATGAAATATTTAAACTCCCAGTGTCACATCAAGGGAGGTGCAGTGAGCCCTGACTGGAACCCAGCCCACTGTCCCTGCCTGCTTGACGTGCTGCCCTAGGCGGCAGGCGGCAACTGGGCGACAGTCCCTGCGCTGCTAAAGTGTTGGGGCCGTCAGGAGGAAGAATAGTCAGACAATCCGAGTCAATACCAAATAGGAACGCCAAAGCCACAAATCAGAACCAGAGGGATAAACGTAAACAAGCCGAGGTCAAACACGAATGGGAGCGAGGTACAAAATCAGGAGACAAGACAGGGTCAGGAGAACAGGCCGAGATCAGGTATATGGATAAGCACAAAATAAAGAACAAGTAATGCAAGGTAGCCAGGAATATCACATGCGCTGCACTCAGCCTTCATGGAGTTTAAATGGGATTCCTGGATACCGCCCCTGTAGCTGATTGGAGCGGCCTCTGGGTCTCCCATTGGCTGGTGCGATACGCCCCCTGTCAGGAGTGGCTGGGCGTCTGTCACTCACAGAGCTGTCAGCAGCAAGTGTATCAGGGTGGGATCGCAAATCAGCTGCTGCAGCCTGTTGATCCCTGCAGCCTGAACACAGCCTAGCCCTGACACCCAGATAACCCCTTTAACATTTCCTTACCTTTGGTCAGGCTGTCCAAACCAGATACCAATTTTAATTAAAACATTTACAGATTAATTATATTTATATCCTGCGTGTTACAGTACTCAGGATGTTCTGATGCCTCACACCACACAACTGGATTTGACAACTATTAAAGGGGTTGTTTACCTCATAAGAACATGAAAGGAGCAGCTTGTGGGCCCCACAATAATAAAATAAACGTATACTCACCTTCCTCCAGTCCCCTGTTCCAGCACCCTGTTTTCTCAGTCTTCTGTTGATGAGCTTTCACTTATGAACGGAGACATTGCATCCACTGATTGGCTGCAGCGGTCACGTGTCATTCATTTACATCACTATTCAGAAGTGGACAATTCCAAATAGTAATGTAAGTAGAGGCATGTGACCACTGAAGCCAATTAGTAGCTGCGGCAGTGACATAACCATTTGGAAGTAACGGCACATCAATAGAAGACCTGTGAGATGCGGTACTGGAACCGGGGACTGGAGGAAGGTGAGTATGTTTTTTATTACAATAGAGACTGGGAGCTTCTCCGTTCATATTCTTATCAGATGAACAACCCCTTTAATTGCTTGGGCACATGCTAGTAGTATATAAGTGTCTAAGTAGCTACGTAACATGTCTTCAGGTCTTCTATTCTTTTGAGTCATGCAACTATGAGGTTCACAAAGTTCAACTTGAAAAGGATTTGTCAGTATTTCTGACACGTCTCTTACAGTAAATAATTATATTTCCCACAATCTAAAAATCAAAAGCATTTTCCTTATCACAATTTGTTGTGCCATTTCTCTAATATTCTACCTGAAAATCTATGATTAAATTAAAAACTAGGCATTATCAATTCTTTTGTCATTTGGGTGTGTCCCATACAGTCAGTGCTGATTTGATAGTGACAGAATATAACGCATCCCCTTCATAGAAGGAATGGTTACACCCAGTTGCCAAATTATTCCAACATTTCCAGTATGAGTAACCGAAATACAGAGTTCCAACAAAAGATGCCCAAGATGAAAACAAGTACAAGTGTTTACTTGAACAGACATGGCAGGGTATCTGACAGGTTCATTTTAACGGCGTTTTCTATGTGCTGACATCTTAGAAATATATGTAAACCCTATATAATACTAAGTCGATTTTCTTTATGCCAATTTGTATGGAGACATCATTTTCTAAATAGCTCTTTACTATGGTCCAGTTGATTGTGTAATGAAATGCACTGAAAAGCCATAAATCACTCATTCCCTCTGAGTCTTAGCACTTACTGGTGCTGCACCTAGTTGCAGTATTAAGTATGCTTGTATCTTTGTACTGTCCATGTTTCATTATTTGTAGTGCTTACAGTCTTTTATTGCTATTTTTAATGCCACTGATTTTTTTTGTTCTAGTTATAAAAATGCCTTTTGTTGTTTCCCTTTGGAAATGTTCCCTGGCATTTACAAAAGACAGATTTATGATTTTAGAATTAGCTGATATTTTTAAAACTTAGATCATGAAGAAATAAAATGTAGTTGCAATGTTGTAGATATTTCCAAGAATAAAATATACCCAGCAATGTAGCTTGACTGTGACATCATAGCTTTCTGCGTTATCTGTTCATAGATTTCAACAAAAACCATTGAAAAGCATTGAAAATATTGAGATAACTTTCTGTGAGGTGATATTATGGTGCATTGTCTGTCATGTTTATCTTTGTTACATCTGTTATATGTACATACAAATCACTATATAGAGCTCCATATAGAGCTCACCAAATGCTCTCAGGGTGGAACTAAAGACTCATGAGCCCAGGTGTAAAACTTTAGCTTGGGGATCCCTACTCCCAGGCAATGGCCGTGGACCGCTATTTTTCAACAACCAGTTCTCCCTACTTGGTGTGACGGATGTCTGTGGTGTAGCGTGCTCCGGAAAATTATTTTTATCTAAAGGGAATGTCTTATGAAAGAAAATTAGTTTCAAGTAGGGCCAAAGAAAAGCAAGTTATACAGCCAAATTGTCTGTTCCCTGCCCCCCGTTACCCACCCAGAAAAAGAAAAATGTGTGCCAGACAGGAAAAAAATGCAATTGTGTCTTTGTTTTTTGGGTTTAGTTTTTGTTGGAGTTTATGCTGAACAGTTTAATTGACTTGTTATCTGTATTCTGTGGGTCAGTAAGTCTACAAGGGCCATTATCAGTGCATGTCCCCACTATATAGTGACGAATACCACTATAACATTACTGACCAAACCAGTATACAAAGATCAATATTTCCAATAGCAACAATGTACAAGGACCAAATAATACTGCCACATAGTACTACCATATAGTGACTAATACCACTATACTATTACTAACCAAATCAATATATCAAAACCAATTATATCAATAACAACAATATATAAGTACCATATAATGCTGGCATCTCCTGATCACATATCATCACCATAAACGGTCGGAATAACATCATCATACTGTTACAGAACATAAGCTGTTACACTAAGGGGGACATGTATGAACAGGGCTGCGACCACTTTTGCTAGACCACTAGATGCTCCCTTGTCAAGCACAGAGAACCGATGCAGTGTCAGCCACAGACATTGACAGCCTGAGAGTCCTGGTAGTGTGCCAGCAGCAACACTCTCCTTATTCACAAGGAGACAAATGCATATAATTTCTTTCTAGGGTGAAAAGAGCTGATAGAATCAATGGGGCACATTTATCAATAGTGTCTAACTATTAGACAGTTCTAAGTTAGACTAGAAAGTCTTACAAGTTGCCACATTTATCATAGTGTTGATAAATATATCACAGGTTAAAAGTGTCTACTCTAACTTTATACAATCTTTAAGTTGACTTACTTTATAAAACTAACGCGTCAAAATTTTGGCACATTTTTGGGCACATGTGAAGCCATGCCCCTTTTACAGTGAATTTACACCCCCTTATCGAGGTCATGCCCCTTTTGACGGATGAGGTGCAGAATTGTCTCGAAACTGTCTAAAACACATATTAAATGTGGTGTAAAGCTTGTAAGACATTAATTTTTGTGCAAATTGTGCCAGAATTCTGGCACAATAGTCTTGAAAAGTGTGCCCCAATGTGTTCTGAAACAATGCTTATTCTGGTGCTATCCCAGTGAATCCAGGACATTTGTTATTACTGAAATGGGCTGTTTAACTCTATAAACCTATCCATGTACATGCCTTGGTATGGACAAAAAGAGCTTATGTCTGCTTTATATATGAACTAGGATGGCATTTCAGTTGTAGGTGATGTCTAAAACAAGAAATAAATGCTAATTTTTAATGCAAGAAACATGAAATTGGATATCACCCAATCTTTTAATCAATTATATAGAAAAAATGTAAATTGAAAATATTGTAAAGTCCAGAGAATGGGCTTTTTATGGCCAACTTTTCCTTACAGTTCATATTTGACCTGGTCTTCAGTATGACTGGTAATAAACGAAGGTAGCATAAGCCTATACACTGCTTATACCTGAATGAACAAATCTTCAGATTATTGCTTAGTTAAACCTACAATCACTGTATTCAGTCCATAGACAGATAATATATTCAGATTTTCTCCTGCCTTGAAGGACTATTGTAAATTCCTGTCACAATCAGTTCTTAAATATTTTCTCTTAATCATTTGCTATTTGTCTGTAGGCCATTGTCTCCTTAGACAAAGCTGCTATGTTATTTTGTAACTTTAACTGAGCACGTTCAATATTCTTCGGAAGCTTTCTATTCTGTTATAGTTAGCAGGCATATGAATTGCAGGGGAATAATGGTTTTAAATTCATGTTTCCAAGGATGGAAAATGTTCATTATAGTCAGACAGATGTGAGCCTTAACTGTATAAATTAGCTGTATAAATCATTCTTCATGCATATGTGATCTCGACCATACAGCACAAACCAAAACACTTTATAATTGCACAAATTGTTTTCCTTCTTCCTCATAATTTCAAAGGGGACTTTACAATTTTCACTCTCGAACCCAAATTGATAAATAGAATGGTTCACAAAGTAATAAGAAAAGTTAAATACATCTTAGCTTTATAATAAGTATATATTAACATTTCATGCCACACAAAACACATAATTACTCTATTATAGTGAAGACTAACTTCTGTGCAGCCTTTGTAAAAGAGATCTCCAATAAGAACTATATCCATTTATTAACAATTTTCTCATTTAATTTAATTTTACTTAGAGTTTTGTTATATGAGGAATGTTAAGATAAAGACAGCAGGGGGCTGCTTTGTGGAAAAACAATACGCAGACTCCTACCTCTCCAACAGGGTTATACAGCACCTATATCATAGCTGGATATCACATTCCTCATCATTGAAGTCATTTGTTGGATCACAATTCACCAATACAGTGTTCCCTTTACATACAACATCAATTGCTTCCAGGTCAACCATTGTTTGTTGAAACCATAACTCTATGGAAAACTGGTAATTGGTTCTAAGGCCCCAAAATGTCACCCAAAATAGTACAAAATGAAGATTAAATAAAATGATATTTAATATAGATTAAGCAAGTCATTACATAGAACAGTCAGAAAGAGCTCCTAAAAGTTGGAAATCTTTCTATTTTGAGGACAGGAGCTACTTTGGATCATGTACTTTACACACAATGTACCAGAAAAAAAGGAAATGGGGCTTCCCTCATATGGAGCGACATGTTGGAAAAGAGGTGCCTCCACACCAGTTTTAAGGTGCATAAAATGAGTGTTTAGTGCAACTGAATGAAAGAACCTGTCAAAAATCTGGCATGTGGTATACCTTACACAGTAAAATTGATGTGCCTAATCTAGGCGTATAGCATATTATTGCTAGCATATTTGATGCACCTACTTCAGGCGTATTCAAATATGTTGCCTGGCATGTAATGCGCCTAGTTTCGGTATACTGCAGCTCATTTATATAGAGAATAGGGCGTCAACAGTTTTTTGGTGCAAAATACACCAAAAAAAATGGTGCAGCGGTTGTATGGTGAAAATATTGTATCCTGAGGTCATTGTAACTTGAGGGACCACTGTCATAGGAATCTAGTATATTCAGTCACTAGAGGAAGCACTGTTCTTACATTCAAGAAAGCTCACTAGTGTATAGGTCCTTTATGTGTTTTCAAAGGCTGCATATGTGATATGTCCATCCCAGCTATTATAATGGCTGCACTTTTTTAATAAAAATCTGACATGTTACACATTTCTCAATAAATATGTTGTCTGATATAGTATTCATGATGGTTTTATAGGCCTGGGTGGATCTATTCCAATAAACCCTCTCTTGCCATTTGGGGTTGACAATCATAGTAGCCTAAGGCAACCTGTTACAATTTCTTTTGAATCTTAAACCAATCTTTTCTTTAGTCAGTCAAGCCACATGAAATACTATACCAGGTCATCTAATGAGATAATATGTGCAGATTTGCTGGTCAGCACTTTTCTATGTGCAGGAATAGACCTAGCCAGCATTTCTGTTATGTGGATTTCGTTTTTACTTGTCTATTTAATAAATATAACTCTTTGCTTTTTAATGAGAAACATAAAAATACAATTTGCATCAGTTTAATCATAATCGTCAGCTTCATCATTATTTTACTATTATACAGTAATCCCACTCCAAAATCCTGTACATGTATCTGTACATCAGTTTGACTTTAGTGACTAACAGCCAAAGCTGTGCTATGTTGTTATATTATTATGTCTGTTTTATATAACATGTATGGTACACAATTGAAACCGGAATTTTACATACACTATATAAAAAGACACATGTGCATGTTTTTCTCACTATCTGACATGAAATCAGAATAAACCTTACCCGTTTTAAGTCAATTAGAATTACCAAAATTATCTATATTTGCCAAATGCCAGAATAATGAGAGAGAGAATTTTAAGATATTTTTATTACTTTCTGCAAAGTCAGAAGTTTACATACATTTCATTAGTATTTGGTAGTATTGCCCTTAAATTTTATGACTTAGGTCAAACATTTTGGATATCCTTCCACAACCTGTGTTTCACAGCTGGGATGGTGTTCTTAGGCTTTTCAAGTTTCTCCCTTTTTCCTCCAAACATAGCGATGGTCATTATGGCCAAACAGTTCAATTTTAGTTTCGTCTCCAAAAATGTAGGTCTTATTTCCTGTGTGCATTTGCAAACATTAATCTGGCTTTTAGATGTTTCTTTTGGAGTAATGGTTTCTTCCTAGCAGACTGGCCTTTCAGTCCATGTTGATACAGTACTCGTCTCACTGTGGATAATGACACAAGCTTACCAGCTTCCGCCAGCATCTTCACAAGGTCTTTTGCTTTCGTTCTTGGATTGATATAAACATGTCGATCCAAAGCACGTTCATCTCTGAGACACAGAACCTGTTTCCTTCCTGAGCGGTATGATGGCTGGACATTCACATCTTGTTTGTACTTGTGCATAATTGTTTGTGCAAATGAACAAGGCACCTTCAGGTATCTGGAGATTGCACCCAAGGATGGTCCAGACTTGTGCAAGTCCACAATTCTCTTCCTGATATCTTAGCTGATTTCTTTAGACTTTCCAATGATGTTACACACAGAAGCAGTGTGTTTCGGGTGTGCTTTAAAATACATCCACAGGTGTGTTTCTAATTAACTCAGATGTTGCCAAACACATGACATCATCATATGGGCTGACGCAAATTGTTTAAATGCATAGAAATTCTAGTGTATGTAAACTTTTGACTTTGCAGAAAGTAATAAAAATGCCTTAAACTTCTCTCTCATTATTCCGCATTGGCAAATATAAATAATTTTGGTTTCCTAATTGATCTAAAACAGGTAAGGTTTTATTCTGATTTCAAATTCAGATATGAGAAAAACATACATATGTGTCTTTTTATATAGTGTATGTAAACTTCTGGTTTCAACTGTATATACAGCCATGATTGGTGATCTGACTTCCTGGGATCTGGACTGGAAGAACTACTTGGAGATACTATTCTAACAGTATTTTACCTTTTACATTGCAAGTTTTAACCCTTCACTGCACTTATATACAGTCAAGTCACATTATTATGACCATTTCCTACTTTCATAAAGTCATAGGTGAGGTGCTGGCTTGGTGGGTATATAAGGTGTGCGGTAAACTATCTGTACACATATCCTGTGTTGCTGTTATGGGTAAAATGGCGCAAGAGGGGTAAAATATCTGATTAGGGAGAAGCACCATGTCCTTGTGTAGAAATTAAGGGCCACATGTATGAAAACTGTCTAGATGTAAAACTCACCTTGTTTCCCTTAGCAGCCAATAAGAGCTCCCTTTTCATTTCATATAGTGCTATGGAAAAATGAGGGGGGTGGTCTGATTGGTTGTTATGGGCAAATTTCAGGGTGTTTACCCCTCATCAGTGCAGAGTAGAACTTACTGGCTAGCTAGATGAGAGGCATTGAGTGTGGCTCAAAAGGGGTAAGGCATCTCATTAGGGAGAAGTACCATGTCGGTGTATGGAGACTTAGGACGACAGTATGAAAATCGGTGCGTCGAGGCGACCGTTTTCACGGGGTTTTTTTTGTGGGTAAGGTTTATCTTTTTTTTTCCCAAAAAAAAAATCAAAATTTCTTTAAAAAGGGGATTAAATTTTGGAAAAAAAGGGGGGGAGGGAAACCCCGGGGAAAAAAGGAGAAAAACAGAAAAAAAAAATTTTTCCCCCCCCCAAAAACGAGAATTTTTTGGGCATTTTAAAAAAGGGGAAGGGGGGGTGGGCGGGGGAAAAAGGGGGGGGGAACAAAAAACCCGGGTGAGGGAAAAGGGAAGGGGGTAAAATATCTTTAAAAGGCCCCTTCCTTTTTAAAATTTTTCCAATGTTCTCCCTTGTCCCCACCTTTTTCCCCTTTTCACCTAAACCCCCCTTTTTCTTTCTTTGCTATTGATTTTCTTTTTTTTTATCTGTTTCCCCCCCTTTCTCTTCTTCGGGTCTTAACATTTGTTCTTTTGCATCCATTAAGAATCCTTCTTTGGGAGACTTGGAAACCGTAAAAAATCACCCTACCCCTTTTTTCCGGGTTTTTTTTTTTAAAATTTTTTGGCCCTTTTTTCCCCCCCTCCTTAAACCCCGGGTAAATTCCCCTCCCTCCCTTTACCCCTTCCCCCTTGGCCAAAAAAAAAATTCCTAACTTTTTTTTTTTCTTTGGGCTTCCCAAAAAATCTTATCTGTTTTATCAAAAATTTATTTTTCTTTTTTAAATTTTTATTTTTTTTAAAATTCCAAACCCACCCTTTTTTTTCCTTTTTCAAAAATTTTCCCCTTTTCCCACCTTTTTCCTTTCAACGTTTTCATCCCCCCAAAAACATAAAAACTACCAAAAATAAGAAAATTAGCAAATTTATAAATAAAAAATAAAAAAATTTGGGTATAAAACATTAAAACGGCCCAAAATTTAAACCGTTTTCCAGGGAAAATTCAAGCAAAAATTTTCTTATTTTGGCGATTTTAATCTTAAATATCCAAATACGCCCAAAAAACAAACAAAAAAAAATTTGAAGAACCCGGCCCAACAAGACCTGTGTGGGGGGCCTTTGCGTATATACTAAATAGAAAAAAAGGAAAAGAAAAAAAAATTTAAATATTGGTATTAAAAAGGCAAAAATTAAAAATCAACAACATCACTTGCTTTTTTTAAGTAAAATTGTTTAATTTTCTCCGTTTTTAAAAACCTTTTATAGCTGATATTTTTTTCTTTGGAATCTATTAATTTGCTTTCATTTTTTAAAAGATCAACTTTTCAAAACATTTAATTTTTTTTTATACAACTTTGATATTACTTTTTTAAATTTTTAATTTTGTAGACAACCTTTTTTTATTGTACTGTTTGTAACAGAACGTAGACACATTTACAATAAATTTTTAGCTTTACGTGCCTTCTCCGACTCAGGAACCAATTGAACAAGGTCTGCCGTCGGAGCTGAATGCCCTCACTTTGGGCCCACCGGCATTCCTACTCGTGGGGATTCAACTGGTACGCCCGCCCCAAACCCACAGCCGCCCCCAGCACGCCCTTCATTTTAGGGCCCTTCCCAAATGGTGAAGTTTTCGCCAACATCGCATTTGAGCATCCAACAGCAGAGTCGGCACAGTGAGGCGCAGTATACGCCTGAAAACAGGCGGAAAGCCTGATCATACATGTTGCCCTTAATGCCTTTACGCTCCTCTAAAATTAAAGTTGAAAGTCACTTGAGGACTGCTACATCCAATAGAGGGTAGTGAAGAGTTCCAGCTCTTTTACCACAAGCCTTTTACAATACTTAGAGGGGTTGTCTCACTACAAGGATTGCTTTTTATGTTAAAGATCTCACAAAAACAAGTCACTTTGCAATATGTGTCCATTAACAGTGTCCTACCTATTCCTAGATATCCCCTCTTGTATGGGCTGCATCAGCTCCTCAGGTTGCTACAGACCTGTTTGATCTATCCTGATAGGCTGCCAGCACAGGTTGATATAGCTACAGACCTTCCATCTACTGAAGCCTAGTTGAAGCCAGTAAACATGCCCCTGAATTCAAAGTGAAACCAAGAAAACAGGACTGAGGTAAGATTAGTCAATGTAGTGACACAACCCCTTTAAATTTTAGGGGAGCGTAAAGGCATTAGGTTTCCACACACCGACATGGTGCTTCTACTGTGCACTGATGAGCGAAACACCCAAAACAGCTGTAGGCAGATGCACAAATTTGGCTTTAATGCCTTTTACTTTTCAAGACTCAGTGAGTCAGATGTGACTTGACTTGAGAAATGCTACATCCAATAGAGGGCGCTGGGGAATACCAGCTATTTTCCCTTAAGAATTTTAGAATGGGTAAAATGGTAAATTTTACAGAGTTGCAAATAGGGATGATAATTGGCTTTCAGGCGAAGGCTGGCAGTATTTCTAAAACTGCACAGTTTGTGAACTGTACGTTTGCTGCTCTCATGAAAGTGTATTGTAGTTGACAAGTGGCATCACTGTGAATAAGTAACATGAAAACTCTTGAACACTACATCCCACTGATATGGAGGTAAACGTCGTCTACCAAGGTGTGCAAAGACGTGCTAATGTAGAGCAGATCACTGCCAAAATGAACAAAGGGGCTTCCAGACATGTGGCTAAAACAACAATTCAGCGAACCCTACTGCGTACGGGGCTCTGAAGCAGATGGATGGCCACTGCACCTCTGCTTACAAAGTTGTTGTCTGGGCTACTCATCCATGTGGAAGATACTCTCTACTGATTTGAAAATGAATCCATCCTTGCAGATCTCGTACACCCATTCATGCTGATTGTCTTCCCTGAGACATATGTGACCTTCCAGCAAAGACAATGAGATGTTACACAGCTAAAAATCTTCAATATTGTTGGAAGAGTATGACCAAGAATTCCCTGACCCCTTTATTAGCTAGATTTGAACCCAAGTGAGAACACTTCTATCGTCATTTTCGCTCTATGGATCCTCCCACAGTCGTCCTCCAGCAGCTGTGGGATGCACTGCAGTCAGAATGTTCGTGCTGCACACAGTGGTTCCTCTTGCTATAAGCTGGTGGTCATAATAATGTGACTTGACTGTGTAGTTAGTCATTTAAATATAATAAAATAGTGAATAATAATAGATGAACATCTGTCATAGAATATTAAGCTAGTAGAAGGTCAGCAGCAACTATATTTTCATTTTACCCTTCCCCCTAAAAATCCTATAGACCATGCATGTTGAGACTGAAGCATACTGTATCATTTTTTTCTGTGTTTGACAAGCAGGAAGGCCAATTAGACCCTAAAAACTGCTTGCATTGGTTATCTTTGTAGTAGATACCACTGGTCTGTGAAAGACAATGATTCCTATGAGATTTGGATGTATGATATTATGTGACAGAACCTTGTATACCATTAGGTTATCAGAAAATCTCATAACAAAACAGCAAGCTACAACAGACATTCCAGGCTGTTAGTGAAGTTAAGAAACATAGTCTATGATCATCACATTATCTCGGATTGATAATCTGCACCTTTTTTACTTTATATTAATGTGTAATTTGGAAAACACCGAAACAAGATATAAAAAGGGAAACAAACAAAACTATCACTGTAATATATTATTTCCCAGCTTAAATATAACTTTTATTAAATAGGCCTCCTTTCATCATGAGTGCCGGGTGCCAGGACTATCTTAGTCTCCTATAGCGTCATCATACGCTTCAGCGGCAGCAGATAAGCACTGTCTTACATATCTGTGGCAGCAGATGAGTTTTTTATAATTGGTGTCTTGCATATTTGTACTATTATCGTATCTGATCTGACCAATGGTTTAATATCTTCCTTCCCCTGATGAACCCTCTTACTGAGGGGGAAACGCGTCAGGATTATTTCTGATGGGAATATATCTGATGCATGCATTAAGTCTATATACTTTTTAAGTATTTGGATGTATATCGAAGCTCTATTTAGGCTCTATTTTACTGATTTATGATCAGTTTTTGAATGCATGCTTTGATACTTTGTCTATTTGAGACTTTTGAGGTTGTACATATTTTATGCATTATAAGAGGGAGTCTGTACATTAGAGTGGAGCCGCTCTTTTCAGGGCGATGACTCCGCTGTCAGACTAAATTAGAAGGTATTTTATATTTGCTGTTTCTTCTTTTCTTTTCCCTATTATATATGGACATACTCTTAAATGTTTCAATGAGATTTTGAGAGTGTAGAATACGACAGATTTTTGCCGCAATACATAGAGTTTAGTGCTCCAAGTTTGGCGCATTACACTCTATGCCCATACAAAGTTTGGCGCATTAAGCTCTATGTAATGCGCCAAAAAACTTCATACCGTCGTATTCTACACCTTTCTATGTCTATTTAGAACTGGAGTGTCGGCGCCAAGTAAAAAAAAAGTACGCATTCGAATTCATACATGTCGCCCTTGGTACCTTGATACTAATTATATAAGGGGTGTATTTTTTGTTATTTTTAAGCTATTTAATAAAAGTTATATTTTAGCTGGGAAATAATATATTGCAGTGACAGTAATGTGCAATGTGGCAAAAAAAAACTTAAGTAGTAATGCAAAAAATAAAGACATAAACCAAAACCGCAATATGTGAGGACGATGATACTAGTGCATCTCAAAAAAATTAGAATATCATTGAAAATTAAAGGGGATCTCCAGGGCTATGTTTTTATTTGTTATAGGGCTCACAAATGTATTATATTAAACCTTGTAATTCATAAATGTAAATAAGCCTTTTACAATATAATGGGTTTCCTATTTAATTTTTATTTAACCTTTCATGATAATTTGAATGATGAAATTAATAAATTTTTCAGTGATTAGTTGTAATTAAATTATAACAACAAATCATTAACAAATGGAAAACGGATTTCCAGTAGAGGACTACCTGCTCTTTACTTTGGCCCAAAAAA